>CAUYQV010024373.1:0-19505 GCA_963574575.1 Galagoides demidoff | reverse complement strand
GGCTGCAACCAAAATAATTAGCCGGGCGTTGTGGTGGGCGCCTGTGGTCCCAGCTACTTGGGAGGCTGAGGCAGGAGACTCACTTGAGCCCAGGAGTTGGAGGTTGCTGTGAGCTGTGATGCCACAGCACTCTACCCAGGGGGACAGCTTGAGGCTCTATCTCAAAAAAAAAAAAAAAAAAAAGGATGAGTAGGTGAAATAATGCAAAAATTGTTGGGGAATTTGGGAATGGGGTTAAATTGGTTTGGGTCAGTGGGGTCTACAGGGCTATGTGGTATGATGATTCAGAAGACTCAACACCTACATCCTCACGGAGAAATCAAGCTACACAAACCCCAAAGCAAACACTTGGCAGGTGACTGACAGATCAGGCAACAATGATTCAGTCTACACACTGCAAGATTCACAATGAGCTTCCATACATTTAAGAGACCCAAGGCCAGCCACACACTGACCACCCTCAAAAATTTCTGACAGCCACAGGATTTATGTGAGAGTAAAGACAGAATAGATAACTAAGACAACCAAACATAATACAGACGCTCCTCAATTTACAATGAGGTTATCGTCCCCTAAATCCATCATAAAGTGAAAATATCCTTAGTCAATAATGCATGTAATACACCTAACCTACCCTAACGTAAGCTGAATGCATTTAATATGTGTAACCCAACCTAATCCCTCCAGCATCATGAGACTACCATGTGACAACAGGCAATAGTCCCGATAAAGGTCAAAATTCAACACTAGAAGTATGATTCCTAATGAATGTATATTGCTTTTGAACCATTGTAAAGTCAAAAAATTTTAAGTGAGACCAGGTGTGGTGGTTTATAGAACACCAGCACTTTGGGAGGCTGAAGTGGATTGCCAGAGGCCAGGAGTTTGAGATTTAGCCTGGGCAACATAGCAAAACCGTATCACTACCTAAAAAAAATCTAGGGTGGCACCCATGGCTCAAAGGAGTAGGGGGCCAGCCCCATATGCCAGAGGTGGTGGGTTCAAACCCAGCCCTGGCCAAAGACTGCAAAGAAAAAAAAAATCTAGCCAGACATGGTGGTGTGCACCTATAGTCCCAGCTACTCAGGAGGTTGAGGTGGGAAGATCACCTGAACCCAGGAATTCAAGACTCAGTGAGCAATGACCATACCACTGTACTACAGCTGGGATGGCAGAGCCAGACCCTGCCTCTAAAACATATGCATTTTTAAAAATTTTTTAAAAAATTTCTTTTAGTTGAACCATCACAGGTCAGGGACCTTCAGTATTTATATATACTTGTCTGTTGAACTTATCTTATTCACAATTTAAAAGTTGGTGAATGAACATTTTATATTTATTTCACTTTTAAAACCTAACAATAAATTTGTCTTTTATGTAACTGTGCTTACATTTTCTTTCTATAGATCAGTGGCCCTTGGTAGATAAAATGATTCCCTCCGCTATGCACATCTGCTTTAGCAGCAATACAGCTGTACAGAAAATGAAAAAATGGCCAATCGGTTATCCAAGGGATGAGGTACACTATATATAAGGCAATCTCCATTGATCTCTGTCCAAGAATCTTAATCACGATAAACCCCAAATCCAGAAAGGTAAAATAACAGAAGAAATATCAAGCAACGAGTCTGACGTAGCTCTGCCCTCAGCCCTGTTATCACTGTGTGACTGTGGGGAAATGCTTCACCTCGCTGAGCCTGAGTTTCCTCAGCTACAGAACAGAAGCAGTACCCCTCACACAGCCTACTACACAGTTGCTGACCAGCAAGCTAGATCACAGAAAGGTAAGTACAAGTTCTTTAAGAACTACAAATACAAGGACTTCCATTAACAGGACAATTTTTAAGACTAAAAATAAATGATTAGTTAGGCTGGTCTCGAACTCAAGCAATCCATTCACCTTGGCATCCCAGAGTGTTGGGATTGCAGGTCTGAGCCACCACATCTTTCTCTTATACAAAAAAAAAAAAATTGGCCAGGCACGGCGGCAGGTTCCTGAAGTCATAGCTGCTGGGGAGCCTGAGTTAAAGGTTGCTGTGAGCTCAGAGGCCACAGCACTCTACTCAGGGCAACAAAGTAAGGCTGTCTCAAAAAATAAAAAAATAAAAATGACTGGTAGATAATTCTATTATTAGGACAGCAGGAAATGCTTCTACTTACACGATCTCATTGTGTAGTATAGTTCAGCGTCAATGTCAATCCTAAAGAAGCTATAGGAATTGTTCTTTCTAGTATCCTACCAGAAAACACTAAGAACTAGCTAGCGTTCAAAGAATTATCTTCAAATGCAGTCATTACAATCAATGACTTCAAATAGTGGAATAGATTCAACTCATCAAAACTTTCACTCAAGTATAGTAAAAAGGGTCCATAAATAACACAAAATTTTCCAATAAATTGGTATTAGATCAATATCAAACATCTGCAAGCTATATGCAATGAATTCCAACTTAAATTCTCCACATTATGAGTCCAAAACGCAACAATGTTCCAAAATCCACCAGGCTCCCATCCTCACATAAGATACACCTCCTCCCCTCTCCCTATGCCACCGGGATAGAGACCACCACTCAGCATTCAGACACCTACGCCAAAAGGGCATGCTGTAAAATGCATGACTGTGTTTACAGAAATGAATAGGATTATAAAAACAGACATTTTAAAATACACTTACTTGAAGGGTATGGCTGTGGTTTTCGCCTTTTTGAAGGACAAAGGCAATCTGCTACAAATATCATACACTGCAAAAGTAAACAGTAGAAGAAATCTTAAGGGAGAACAGGATACTGCTAGCACAACTGCATTAAATCATCACATTTAAAAATACTTTTCTTACTAGTCCTCTGAAAATGTAGTACTTACAAGTCCTAATAACAGTCCTGAAAGCAGAGTTATTAAAGCAAAAACTGTGTATGATCCCCAAACTGGTAATCCAAGGTCTTCAATAAAATAGTTATGGCAAGTCTAAAAACAAAAGAAAAACACTGCTCATTAAAAAAAAAAGTGATGGTTTTAAAAAATGATTAAGATAAGACAGAAGTAATTTTTAGTCCATACCCTGATCCACATGGACAGCTGAAAGAGTGCGGACATACTACTCATCCTGAAATTTAAAAAAAGATGAATGAAAAACCAAGTGACACACACGTCTGTCTGCATCTACACTTCTATTTTCTACTCTGTAATTTCCCCAACACAACAGACTTTATTGCTGGTGTTAATTAAGGCTAATGGCATATCACAGATTTCATGCTTGTGATGAGGCTTATTCATGAAAAGTAATGGATTCCGCGTTGTTACTACCACGTGACATCCTCTAAATACCTGACGATGCTTTTCCTTTTCCCCTACTGCTCTGACATTAACATTTCATCACTCATCTGATGATTTCTCCAATACAGTGAGTAAAAGGTTACAAGCTCTGTGAAACCAGCTGGAAACTATTTTTATTCACCCTTAAAATCCTCCAAAGAATCACCAAAGGGAGGCCAAAGGAAGAACCTGGAACCTTATTCAGCTTATTCTTCCCACTTAAGAAATACTCTTTTTTACTAAAATCTGTAACAGCATTAGAGTGATACTGTTAAATGTTATACAAAATAATTACATAAGAAATAAATGCTAAGTTACAAATAAGTAAAAATAATTATTATTTTCCACAAATCAATCCAGTTAGTTTAGATCAGAGGTTCTTAACCTGTGGGTCATGACCCACAGGAACTATATTAAAGGGTCACAGCATTAGGAAGGTTGAGAACCACTGGTTTAGACGGACAGTTTAAAAAAGGCATGCTTCAGAAATGAGAAAGGTTGTGAGTTCCCAACCATCTTCTCTTTAGCAAGAAGCTTTGCTGGTGTTGTCAAGGCCTTTTTACCACAGAAGCCAAAGCTGATATGGGGTATCCTGATCCAATCACCCATCACTGGGGTGGGTGACCCTGCTGAGCTAATAGTGGGAATGCCCCTATTCAGTCTACCAATAAAGACAGTGTAGAGGGCTTGGCACCTGTGGCTCAATCAGCTAAGGCGCCAGCCACATACACCGAAGGTGGCGAGTTCGAATCTCCAGCTCGGGCCCATCAAACAACAACGATGGCTGCAACCAAAAAATGGCCAGGTGTTGTGGCAGGCGCCTGTGGTCCCAGCTACTTGGGAGGAGGAGGCAAGAGACTCACTTGAGCCCAGGAGTTGGAGGTTGCTATGAGCTGTGATGCCATGGTACTCTACCCAAGGGGATAGCTTGAGGGTCCGTCTCAGAAAAAAAAAAAAAAAAAGACAGTGTAGAGTTAAGACCGATGCCTGAGGATTCAACACAGCCTTATAAGCAAGCACCTTCTTCTTCTGGAGAGGGATAAAATTCTTGAAAGAGACAGGATTAAAAATAAAATGAGTCACATTTTCAGTTCAACACAGAAAGGGACTTTAATCATGCTGTTCTGTCTTTAGAAAGCCAAGTGAGAACAGGATGGGGAACTGAAATGTAAGGCACTGCACAGTCTCACTCCAATCAGCAGCAACTCAAGGAGCTCAGAACACTCGGTTCCGTAACTGGGCTGGGCAGGTGGTTCAACTTTTGCTGTCAAAAGTTCTGATAGCAAAAAGACAATCCAAAGGTTTTCTAAGATAAGTTGGAAGGGAAAAATGCTACAGATGAGCTTCTAATTCAAAATACTGTCTAGGGCCGATCTTTGCTCCACTCCAGAATCCTGCACATTCACTCTTTATGTCCCACTCTCCACCCTCCCAGGGCAGGTGTGGTGATGGACATAAAGGGACAGCTTAGCCACACCAATGAGCCCATGGTAAAACTCACTGTTTCCAAAGTATCTCAAGTAATCGGTGACACACTCTACCTCAGCAGTGTGGCAGGAAACAGCGCCTGTTATTTCTAACCCTCACCACTCTATAGCAAATTGCTGTGGAGAAATATATCTACCCTCAGCTATCTATGACATTCCATGATCAGTCACACTATTAGGATCACTATTCATCTACACTGTTCATACAAGAAGTTATGAGACACGTGGAGTGGCCAACCAAATATAATTCAATCCCTTTACATCAAGAATTGAAATCTAGGCCAAACACAGTGGCCCACCCCTATAATTCTAGCACTCTGTGAAGCTGTGGCAGGAGGATCACTTGAGCTCTGGAATTTGACACCAGCTTAAGCAAGAGCAAGACAAGAGCAAGATCTCTACTAAAAATAAAAAAATTAACCAGGCATCATGGCGGACACCTGTAGTCCCAGCTACTTAAGAAGCTGAGTCAGGAGGATCACTTGAACCCACAAGTTTGAGGCTGCTATGAGCTAGGCTGATGTCATAGCACTCTAGCCTGGGCAAGAGAATGAGACTCTGATCTCAAAAGAAAAAAAAAAAAAAAAAAAAAGAACTAAAATCTAAAAGTAACACGAATAAACAATTATGGCCCTTCTCATTCAAATTACTATACTCAAGTAATAGCTTTACCCATTACATACACTGCTCATACTCTTAGAGGGATTTAGTTTTTGATGATATGTCTGACCAAATCCACAAAGCCAAAATATTCCTTAAAAAGGTATTCAACTTGGCTCGGCGCCTGTGGCTCAATCAGCTAAGGTCCCAGCCACATACACCTAAGGTGGCGGGTTTGAATCCCCAGCCCGGGCCTGCCAAACAACAATGATGGCTGCAACCAAAAAAACAAATGGCCGGGCGTTGTGGCGGGCGCCTGTGGTCCCAGCTACTTGGGAGGTGGAGGCAGGAGACTCGCTTGAGCCCAGGAGTTGGAAGTTGCTGTGAGCTGTGATGCCATGGCACTCTACCCAAGGGGATAGCTTGAGGCTCCGTCTCAAAAAAAAGAGGTAGATCACCCAGTGACCTAACAATTAGTTCATTATTACTGTTATTTCCTGATCCTTGCCTGTATGCTGTTTTTTTCTCATCTAGGTTGTAAATTTTAGTTTGGAGTTCCCTGTGGTGACAAGTACTCTGCTAATAATGTCCTTTCCCTAGTGGACTCATTTCCCAAAATGTCACATCATGGTTGGGGGCTTCACTTTAGTACCAAGAGCCCTCACACTTCAACAGGTTACAGCAAAGAAGTTGAATCAGTGTTCTTTGTGTAATTAAAACTCCCCGGCGTAAATGAGAGCTTCCCTTTGCACTTTCTCACATGATACTAAAGTCCCCTGGTGAGACTTCTCTTTTTTATCTATCTCATGATTTCC
Organism: Galagoides demidoff; assembly: GCA_963574575.1. Classification (NCBI taxonomy): domain Eukaryota; kingdom Metazoa; phylum Chordata; class Mammalia; order Primates; family Galagidae; genus Galagoides; species Galagoides demidoff. The sequence continues at coordinate 13,291 of CAUYQV010024373.1, read as the reverse complement.
AGTAAAAATCAGATCATTTCTTTCCAAGTAAAAGAGTTACTCACACAGAGTACTAATCCTAGCGCTCTGGGAGGCCAAGGCAGATGGACTACTTGAGCTCGGGAGTTTAAGATCAACTTGAGCAAGAGCAAGACACCTCCCTCACCCCCATCTCTACTAAAAATACAAAAATTAGGTGGGCATTGTGGCAGATGCCTGTCGCTACTCAGGGACTTTCCAAGTAAAAAGATGTCTTTTTACTAGAAATATCTCTAATTGGACCATACCCAAGCCTTTTAGGAAGGAATGAGGTCGATAAGGTTGGGGTGCTACAGCTCCTTCCAAATGAGGGTATAGGAGCCCCTCACTAGACTGTCAAGAGCAGCAAGGGGATGTCAGAATAGACAGTAAAGGAACAGGGACTATAGATTGTCCTCCTAACCTCTCTTCTAAGTTTCCCATGAAGAAGAGAGGATCACCAGAAGCCTAGAAGAATTGCTCCCCAAAATCTATAAGGAGAAGGTGACCCATTTTAGTATAAATAATGGACTGTGGGAGATGCAAAGATGAGCTACCCAGATTCCCCTTCAGGAAAGAACCACGTGCCAGCTGCAAGGGGAGTTGTTTGCTCACGGTTCTTGCTATTAGCCTCTTCAGGGTTACCCTACCTTTCCAGAGGAGGTTGCCTGATTTGGGGGGGCAGCCCCCAATAAATGACTGAGCAAAGTGAAGAAGCCCTGAGCTTACTCTTCTTGCAGAGGCCCCGGCCGATGACTAGCAAGGGAATGGTGTTAATGTGTATTATTTTCTGTCCCATGAAGGAGTTTTGTCCTAGAGCTCCTGCTTGGGTTAGTAGAGACTTTTCTGGGTCTTCCTTTTCCCTTCTTCTGGGTGAATCTTTTTCCTTCCCTCTTCTCTCACAGATATTATTCCCCAGTACATGTTTTGGACTCCTCGCGCCATCCTCTCTCCACCTCAGTGTCAGCTTGCCAGAGAACCCAGCCTGCACCAGGGCACAGTTTTAACAATTGATTACTCTAGAGCCTTTATTGTACTTTCTTTTGCAATTTGACTGTTAGTTTCATTTATTTTTTATTTTTTATTTTTTTTGGAGACAGTCTCACTCTGCTGCTCTGGCATCATCATAGCTCACAGCAAACTCAAACTCTTGGCTCTAGTGATCCTCTTGCCTCAGTCTCCTGAGTAGCTGGGACTACAAGCACCTGCCTTCACATCAGCTAGTTTTTCCATTTTAGTAGAGACAGAGTCTCACTCTTGAGAGACCAGTCTCAGGCTGGTCTCAAACTCTTGAGCTCAAGCAATCCTCCCACCTCAGCCTCCTAGAGTGCTAGGATTACAGGTGTAAGCCACCTCTCCTGACCTCTAGTTTCAATTTTTTCAAATAAAAAGTTGGTGACCAACACGTTTGTATCTCCATAATATTCTGAAATTAAAAACTAATAAAAAATTAAATTAAAAGAATAAAAGTTGTGGGTGGTGCCTGTTGCTCAAAGGAGTAGGGCACCAGCCACATACGCCGGAGGTGACAGGTTCAAACCCAGCCCTGGCCAAAAACTGCAAAAAAAAAAAAAAAAAAAGAATAAAAGTTGAAAAAGAAATAGAGATTTAAAGTTTTAATAAAAGAGAGAATAATGGCCAGGTGCTGTGGCTCATGCCTGTACTCCTAGCACTTGGGAGGCCAAGGCGAGTGGATTGCCTAAGCTCACGGGTTCAAGACCAGCCTGAGCCAGAGCAAGACCTCGTCTGAAAAATAGCAGGGCATTGTGGTGGGTGCCTGTAGTCCCAGCTACCTGGGAGGCTGAGGCAAGAGAATCACTTGAGCCCAAGAGTTTAAGATTGCTGTGAACTATGACACCATGGCACTCTACTGAAGGCAACAAAGTAAGACCCTATCTCAAAAATAAAATAAAAAAATAGAATAGAATAAAATAGAGAATTAAGAGACATATCAACCAATGCAATACATATACCATATTTTGATATTGATTCAAATAAGCCATAAAAACAAATTAAAAGAAATATGGGGAATTTTAACTCTGAATGGATCTTTACTGATATTAAGGAAGCATGGTTAGTAGACGTAATAATGATATTTTTGGTTATGTTTTTAAAAATATTCCTCCCTCATCTTCTAGACATGCAGAGTGAAATAATTATGAATGAAATAATCTGAGGCAAGGCAGACAATGGCAACAAGTACCTTAAATTTACTTTCATCTTTATGAAATTGTGCTTTCTTTGACTTGTCCAAAATTTAATTCATCAAGATGGAAACAGTCGCTTATTCAACATCTTCTGATATTGGCCACTATGTTGAACCAGGCACACAGCAGGTGCAAAGACTTGGCTCTTGTGGTTAGGTTGCTCATGGTCCGATGGGTAGACAGATCTTCCCCTGGGAGAAGATCTGTCTACCTTCCCCTTCAATACTTTTATTGAATTTCTTCAGTACCTGGCCCTCAGAGGTATTCAGATGTCCAGCTATCTGCTACTCAAGCATGGAGCAAATGATGAGGGTGTATGTATGTGTTGCGTGTGTGCGTTTCCTCAAGGGCACATCTGAGAGACGTGCCCTTGAATAAACTGAAAGCCTCTATTAAAAGTTTCATCAGCCCAGGCATAGTGGCTAACGTGTGTAATTCTAACACTCTGGGAGGCCAAGGCAGGTGGATTGCCTGAGCTCAGGAGGTCAAAAGCAGCCTGAGCAAGAGTAAAACCTCTGTCTCTAAAAAACAGCTGGATGCTTTGGTGGGCACCTGTAGTCCCAGCTGCTCGGGAGGCTGAGGCAAGGGGATCACTTGAACCGAAGAGTTTGAGGTGGGCTAGGCGAGGTGGCTCATGTCTGTAATCCTAGCACTCTGGGAGGCCGAGATGGGCGGATTGCTTTAATTCGTGAGTTCAAGACCAGCCTAAGCAAAAGAGAGACCCTGTGTCTACTAAAAATAGAAAAACTAAGGTAAGAGGATAGTTGGAGACCAAGAGTTAGAGGCTGCTATGAGCTATAGCACCATGACACTCTACCCAGGGCAGCAGCTTGAGACACTATCTCAAAAAAAAAAAGAGTTTGGGGTTGCTGTGTCTGTGACCCTATGGTGTTCTACTGAGGGCAACAAAGTAAGACTGTCTCAAAAAAAAAAAAAAAGTATCATTTCTTTCCCTGCCTGTCCTCTTTAGACAGACTTTATCTACAACACCACCACAAGCAACAAGAGCTCTTTTACAACAGGTGACTAAGTAAAAATATAGATTGCTAGTTACGTGAAAATTTTCAGTTCCAAGGAGTTAATTCCAACAATGTTATAAATTAAGTGCTTGTGCCCACCCCTCCAGATTCGTATGTTGAAACCCTAACCCCCAATGTGATGGTATTTAGAGATGGGGCTAGTGTCCTTGTAACAGTGATTTTCAACCATTGTGCCATGAGAGGATCTGAGGTATGCTGTGAAAAATTTTTTTTTTTGAAAATTTTTAAGGATCATTAATTAAATTATTTTCAAAAGAAGTTCAAAGCACACTAAGTATATTCTCTTTTTTATTCCTTTTTTGATCAATATAATTTAAGTGTGCTGTGGAAGTTTAACTTTAGGTTCAAGTGTGTCCTGAGATGAAATAGGTTAAAAAACATTGCCTTATTAGACAAGACAAAGAGAAGAGTCCTCTTGCTCTTTCTCTGTCCCCAGGGGGATACAATGGGAAGATGGCCGTTTGCAAACCACCAAGATACCCTCCACCAGATATTGGATCTACTAGCACTTTGATGTAGGATTTTCTAGTCCCCAGAACTGTGAGCAATAAATATTTGTTGTTTAACCCACCCCATTTATGGTATTCTCTTATAGTAACCCAGAATAAGACAAATTTCCAATGTACTCTTCAAAAAAATTAAAGAAAAATATGTATTTTTATTGCAGAGGCTGGGGTGTCTGAGAAAATTTTTTTAACTATCTGGGCTTCTTGGCTAGGTGCCATAGTTCAGACCTATAATCCTAACACTCTGGGAGGCCAGGGAAGGAGGCTGCCTTGAGATCAGGAGTTCCAGACCAGCCTGAGCAAGAGGCAGACTCCATCTCTAAAAACAGCTGGGGGTTGTGGCGAGCACCTGTGGCCCCAGGTACTTGAAAGGGTGAGACCAGAGAATCACTTGAGCCTGGAGTTTGAGGTTGCTGTGAGCTATGATGCCACAGCACTCTTTTGAGGGCAATATAGTTAAACTCTGTCTCACAAATAAAGAGAAAGAAAGAAGGAAAGAAAGAAGGAAGGAAGGAAGGAAGGAAGGAAGGAAGGAAGGAAGGAAGGAAGGAAGGAAGGAAGGAAGAAAAGAAACCAACCAACCAACCAAACATGGACTAGCCAGGCATCATGGCAAGTACCTGTAGTCCCAGCTACTCAGGAGGCTGAGTCAGGAGGATCATTTGAGCCCAAGAGTTTGAGATTGCTGTAAGCTAGGCTGAGGCCAGATGCTAGGGCCCTCTAGCCTGGGCAACAGACTGATACTGTCTCAAAATAAATAAATATCTGAGCTTCTCAATAGAAACTCTAGGCAGTTTAAATACTTCTGGACCTCAGATATAAATTTCAGAAGAAAGTATTCTACATGTCTGGGAAACACCCAAACTGATTCTTAGAATTGCCGGTAAGGTTCTTTATTCTGTTCCAGGAGGCCAAGATTTGTGAAAGTGTAAGATCACTGTATGGTTTTCTAAGAAACCCTCTCCTCTGAGACAATGCCTAGTGGTCAAAACTAAAAAGTATGGTGTTATTGGGAAAAAAGGTCTAAACTGCTACTTGATGCCATTATCTAAAGAAACATTTGACGGCAAGGAAAACAACACCCTTTGACTGAAAAGATATTGCGCCACCTAGGGACACGTGGGGAAAATGGTATTCACTTTTCAAGTTTAAAGCATACAACCAGAAAGGGTTTGAAAATTATGAAGCAGAATTTTCTTTTTACTTAATAATTATATTATATAAATTATATATTTTTTCTTTTGAAAATTTTAAGAATAAGGCATAACTTGGTATTATTACTTGAGACTATTTTTCTTTAGAAATAATGTACCCAGTTTAAGCAGAACTAACTGGTATAATATAAAGTAATATAAAACATTCTGTTCTCCAGGAATAAAGCATCAATAAATTTGTATTTTTTTTTTGAGACAGAGCCTCAAGTTGTTGCCCTGGCTAGAGTGCCGTGGCATCACAGCTCACAGCAACCTCCAACTCCTGGGCTTAAGCGATTCTCTTGCCTCAACCTCCCAAATGGCTGGGACTACAGGTGCCCACCCCAATGCCCAGCTATTTTTTGGTTGCAGCCGTCATTGTTTTTGGGCAGGCCCAGGCTGGAATCGAACTCGCCACCTTAGGTGTATGTGGCTGGCACCTTAGCTGCTTGAGCCACAGGTGCCAAGCCAATAAATTTGTATCCTTGTGTTTCTGCAAATGCAAATCCAATTATTTAAAAAGGTATATTATATCTCAGTGGAATTCACTGTGTTTTTGTGAAAAAAAGTTTTTTTCTCATTGTTTACCTGCTTTTGTTTTACAAAAATCAGAAACTTTTTCTTCTTTTCACAAAAGGAACAAATGTGCAGAAAAACTAGCATCAGGGCTTGGTGCCTGTAGCTCAAGCGGCTATGGTGCCAGCCATGTACATACACCGGAGCTGACAGGTTCAAGTCCAGCCCTGGCCTGCCAAACAACAATGGTAACTACAACCAAAAAATAGCCAGGTGTTGTGGTGAGCGCCAGTAATCCCAGCTATCTGGGAGACTGAGGCAAGAGAATCACTTAAGCCCAAGAGTTGGAGGTTGCTCTGAGCTGTGACGCCACAGCACTCTACCCAGGGTGACAGCTCGAGCCTCTGTCTCAAAAAAAAAACCCAAAAAACTAGCATCAGATGTGTCAGGTTTATTCCACACTGCTTCCCCAACACTCAGACTTATATGGAACTAGAAAGTAGTACCTACCTTTGCCATCACTGGAATACTTTAAAATGATAAGAATCCTTTTAGAGAAGTTTGGCTCGAAACAGTTGATGAAAGATCAAAAACAGAAACATCACAGCTAAAAATATAAAATTCACAATGAGATCATCTTTGTGACATTGGCTTTGAAAGTGACTTCTTGGATATGACAACAAAAGCACAGATAACAAAAGAAAATAGAGAAATAAGATTTCATCAAAATTAAATCCTTTTATGGGCCAGGTGCATGGCCCATGCCTATAATCTTAGCACTCTGGGAGGCCAAAGTAGGAGAACAGTTTGAGCTCAAGAGTTCAAGACCTGTCTGAGCAAGAGCAATACCCCAGCTCTACTAAAAATAGAAAAACTAGACAGGCATGGCAGCATACACTTGTAGTCCCAGCTACTTGGGAGCCTGAGGCAAGAGGATCTCTTAAGCCCAAGAGTTTGAGGTTGCTGTGAGATGCCATGGCACTCTACCTACTCCTCCCAGGGTGACAGAGTAAAACTCTGTTTCAAAAATAAATAAAATAAAAATAAAACTGTTTAGGCATCAGAGAACACCATCAAGACAGTGAAAAGACAATCTATACAAGGAGAAAAGATATATGCAAATCATTTATCCAATAAGGGATTAATATCCAGAATATATAAAGAACTCCTACAACTCAACAACATAAAACAAACTACCTGATTGATTCAAAAATGGTCAAATAACTTCAATAGATACTTTTCCAAAGAAAACATAAAAATGACTATTAAGTACATGAAAACATATTCAACATCTTTGGTCACTGGGGATATCACTTTACACCCATATGGATGACTATGATAAAAATAGAAAATAACAAGTGTTGGCTAGGATGTGGAAAAATTGAAACTATCGTGCATTGCTGGTAGGAGTGTAATATGGTACAGCCACCATGAAAAATAGTTTGACCTTCCCTCAAATAATTAAACACAGAATTAACATACGATCCAGCAATTCTAGCCCTAGGTGTATGCCCAGAAGAATTGAAAAGCAGGTACTCAAGGGAATCCTTGTATAGCAAAGTTCACAGCAATGATATTCACTATAACCAAAAGGTGGACACAACCTGACCGTCCATCAACAAATGAATAGATAAATAAAACGGGATATATACAAACAATGGAACATTATTCAGAACATTATTCAAAAAAGAAATGAAATTCCGATACATGCTGTAATATGAATGAACCTTGAAAACATTATGATAATCAAAATAAACTAGCCACAAAAAGACAAATGCTGTATGATTCCCCCACCCCCACTCCATCCCCGCCAAATCTCCTGCCTCCCTTATATCCACTTTTCAGGGCTAGAGTGCACGTGAGGGTCATAAAACTGAGAGAGGGATGATATAATTCAAAGGTCCTGGGACTCAGGGGGAAGGTCAGATTTGCCTGTGCCCTTGAGACTGGTTAGGCTACCTGCCCTCAAAGGCAACCAAAGCCTAAGGAAGTTACTAGGTTACAATCTAGGCCCCGAGGATGTCAAGGGAGGAACATACAGCTAACAGAAAATGCCTGCGGCTTGGCTAAGGCCTTCCCAGGGTGGCTAGGACAGATTCTTTTACCTCTGCCTTTACTTTCTTGTCTCAGGAGGATCACTTGAGCTCAAGAGTTTGAGGTTGGTGTGATGCCACAGCACTCTACCAAAGGTAACAAAGTGAGACTCTGTCTCAAAAATAAAAAAAATTAAAAAAATTTAACAAACATACAATCACTGAAATAAGAACGGTTAAAAAGGATAGGCATAGAGCACCAGGTACCACCAGACGTATAAAGAAAACCTGCAATGCAGACAAAAGGAATGACCTTAGCTAAGATAGGAATAATTCTGGGCACAAAACTCAAAAACAAACAAACAACAAAAAATGGAAAACACCCGTACCAAATACTAGCAGTTTGAGAAGTCACTGTGTACATAAAACAATAATGAGATACTATGAGTAATTCCGCAGTTTATTTATTTATTTATTTATTTTTGCAAGTTTTGGCCGGGGCTGGGTTTGAATCTGCCACCTTGGGTACGTGGGGCCGGCGCCCTACTCCTTTGAGCCACAGGTGCCACCTGAGATACTATGAATAGTCAGAAAAAACATGGCTCTTTGAAATTAAAGGTAAGATTATAAAACAAAGTTGAAAATGTCAACCAGATAACAGGAAAAAATGAGAGAGATGGAAGGAGGAAAAGAAGGAAACTAGGAGTGATGGTCTGAGACAGGGAAGCCCAGTAACCAGGGAGATCCCAGGTTAGGGAAGAAAATTGTTAAAGAAATAAAACTAGGTAACACGCCAAAGCTCAAATTAAAAGTCACGACGCAAGAACTGTCCACTGAACCCCCAGCAGAATGGATCGTATACCTTAGACATGGTGGTGTGAAATTTCAGAATGAGAAAGATGAAGCAGTGCCTTAAAGGATCTGAGAATACATAAATGGCTTTCCATACAGAGGTATACACCTATTCAAATTGTCAGTCAAATGGGAGGATAAAATTATTTTAGAATACAAATATCCAGAAAATTGACTTCCCATCTACTTTTTCATAGCATGCTTTTTTTTCTTTCTTTCTTTTTTTTTTTTTTTGAGACAGAGCCTCAAGCTGTTCCCCTGGGTAGAGTGCTGTGTCATCACAGCTCACAGCAACCTCCAACTCCTGGGCTCAAGTGAGTCTCGTGCCTCTGCCTCCCAAGCAGCTGGGACCACAGGCGCCTGCCACAACGCCTGGCTATTTTTTGGTTGCAGCTGACATCGTTGTTTGGTAGGCCTGGGCTGGATTCGAACCCGCCACTTTGGGTGTATGTGGCTGGCGCCTTAGCCACTTGAGCCACAGGCTTCAAGCCTCATAGCATGTTTTTTGAGGATCTGTTCCAAAAACATGGGAAGAGGAAAACAGTGGATTCAGGGAATACTAGTGCTTACTGACATGATGAGAGAAGGGAAGTCCCTGGATGACAGCTGAGTAACAAACGTATGGAGCTATCGATCTAGATGCAACTAGAGGCTGTAGGGCCTTAAAAAGAAGATAACCAATAAAAAATGAGACAAAATAGATAATGTAACGGGAAAATCGAAAACGATATTATTATAAAGGTAAATAGTAAGAGAAAACAGAAAGACAATTAGAAACTCCAGGGAAAACAAAAGGATGTAATACAGTGTTCCAAATATCACCAAAAATATACTCCCCACACACATACAAACAGAAAAGTTCCTCCATGTATAATGGGGTTACAAACACACCCAGTAACCCCATCATAAGTTGAAAATATTGGAGGTCAAAACTGCAGTTAATACACGTAACCCACCAAACATCATGGATTAGCCTAGCCTACGTTAAACGCACGCAACACTTTCATTAGCCTACAGTTGGGTAAAATCATCTAACACAAAACATGTATCATAATACAATGTTGAGTATCTTGTAATATATGGACTACTGAAAACGAAAAAATAGAATGGTTGTATCAGTACTTGAAATATGGTTTCTATTGAATACATATACCTTTTGCAAGTTGTGAGTTAGGGATGGTCCATACGTGTGTGTGTGTGCATGCAGACACACACATACATGTATATTGGTGTGGCCAAACAAACATACTTGTGGGCTGGCTCCCTTTCTGGTGACAGAGTTTCTAGTGTTTGCCTTGAAGATAGAGGATTTACATGTACAGACACAGTGTCCTGAATACATATAAAAAATAATAAAAGTCAGATGGGTTTCCCCTCACACTAAAAATAGATTCCCCTATAGAGAAGTGAAGGACACAGAAAAAGGTCAAGTCTTGGTTCCTTGAACTGGAAGAAAGAAGTAAAAATTCAGGGAGAGATGGCAGGTGGGTGCATCCATGCAGATGAGGACCAGGGCTAGCTTCCAACAAAGGGTCCCACTCGCTTAGGTAGTCACACAGAGCAGAAAGGGGCTGCTTGAAGAGGACATGTAGGCGGAGCCAGTGATGATGGAGACCTACACATTCCAATCTCCCATTCCCATCCCAAACTGCAGAAATTTGACATGTTTTCTAAAACTTCCAGAGGAGGAGATAAAGTTAAATCTTCATTCTAGTTAGATGCAGCAGGCAAGGGGAGATTCAGACTGAGATTCTTACTATTCTTACTGGCCATCTATTCGACCAATACTTATGGTATTTTGTGCTTATTATGTGCAAAAAACTATGGGAGAGACTGATGTGTCTGCTGTGTCTCCAGTATGCTTTTTGTTAAATGAGCAAAGTGAACCCTTGATAGCTACGGTACATGATAAAAGGCCTTCCTCTAGTGACTGGCTGGAGTTAATAAGAACTAGTGAATTTGAGGTAAATTATATTTTTGGTGAGTTGAAAGAGAAGTCAGGCTGGGGCCAGGCAAGTGGCTTATGCATGTAATCTAGCACTTCGGGAGGCCATGGCAGGAGGATCGCATGAGGTCAGGAGTTTGAGGGAGAGGTCGAGAGTCTTTTCTGTGAGCTGATGTGTTTCCTTTCCTATGTTTATGTAAAGTGAGATATTAGACCATTTTCCTTCCTAAAACATTCTTTATTCTTTCAGTTGGAAATTTAAAAAAAAAATTTTTTTTTATTACTTTTTCCTCCTGTAGTGTTTTCTTACCCCCCGGTGTAGTTGGGATCACAAGGTCCGGCTGTCTCATTGTCCTGTTGTTGTTGTAGAGACGGGGTCTCACGCTGGCTCAACTGGCTCAGGGGGGTCTCAGCTGGTCTCGAACCTCTGAGCACAGGTGATCCGTCCGCCTTGGCCTCCCATAGCGCTGGGAAAACAGGCGTGAGCCACCACGCCCGGCCTTCAGCTGGAAATTTTCTCTGCTTTTTCTGAACCACTACTTTTGTTATGATGCTTATTTTTAACTCATATTCCTAGAAGTGTCTCATCTCCTTTTAGATGTTCTGAGAGGCAGATCAAAGCATTATCACGGTACTGTCTCTATATTAAATGTACTTTAAATGTTATGTATGTAGTAGACAACTTATCATCAAATAGTGTTCCTCAAAATATGGGTCCTTTGCATGAGTTGCCCTGGGTGCTTGTTAGAATTCAGATTCCTGGATCATGCTTCTGGTCTACTAACTCAGAATCTCTAGGTATGAAACAGGAACCTACTTTTTTTTCTTTTCTGAGACAGAGTCTCCCTGTGTTGCCCGAGATTGAGTGCTGTGGTATCATCAGAGCTCACAGCAACCTCAAACTCTTGGGCTCAAGCAATCCTCCTGCCTCAGTTTCCCAAGTAGCTGGGACTACAGGCCCCCACCATAAGGCCCTGATAGTTTTTCTATTTTTAGTAGAGTCAGGGGGCTCACTCTTGCTCAGGCTGGTCTTGAACACCTGAGCTCATGCAATCCACCCACCTCAGCTTTTCAGAGTGCTAGGATTACAGGCATGTGCCAACACACGCAGCCAAAAACCCCACATTTTAATGAACTTACTACAGTATGAGAACTTGAATTTCATAGAAAAGCATGGGAATGGCAGATACATTTCATCCTCTTGTTGCAGCCTTCCAAGTAGTTGGGACTACAGGCACTGGCTTTGGGATTATTGTGTCTCATGTCTTTGCCGTATATGAGAAGTCCCAATTCAGAGTTCTCTTGTCTGGTCAGGGCTGCATTAGCATCAGTGGACTGGGTGGCAAGGCCAGGAGTGACTTCTACTCTCAGGCCAGGGCTCTACTCACTGAGCCACAGACTCCATCCCCTACCCCTTTTTTTGAGACAGAATCTCACTATGTTACCCTTAGTAGAGTGCCATGGCGTCACAGCTCACAGCAACCTCAAACTCTTGGGCTTAAGGAATTCTCTTGCCTCAGCCTCCAGAGTAGCTGGGACTACAACGCCTGGTTATTGTCTGGTTGCTGTTGTCATAGGGTTGTTTAGCAGGCCGGGGATGGACTCCACCCACCACTCTCAGTATATGTCACTGGTGCCCTACTTACTGAGTTATGGGTGTGGAGTCAGGAATCTGTAGATTTCTAGAGCCTTGCTTTTATAAGCCTTATTCTTCCCTTCATGTCTGCTATAGCTGCCTTAGTTGAGACTGTCTCTGTTGTTTCATAGGCAAAACTAGAAGGAAATTTGGGACTAATAATCCATCTGTTGTAGACTGAACCATGTGACCTCAAAATTCACAGATTGAAGATCTAACTTCCAAAATGACTATATTAGGAGACAGGGCCTTTAAGGAAGTAGTTAAGGTTAAAGGTCCTAAATGTTGGGACTTAATCTAGCAGGACTGGGATCCTTAGAAGGAGAGGAAGAGACAAGTACTTTGTGTATGTGTGTGTGCACAAGTGCATGCACAAGAAAAAGACCATGTGAAGACACAGTAAGAAAGCATCCATTTAAAAGTCAAGGAGAGAAGCCTCACGAGAAATCAACCTGCGAGAACCTTGATTTTGGACTTCCAGTATCCAGGACATTGAGAATTAAACCTCTGCTGTTCAAGCCACCCAGTGTGTGGTATTTTGTTACAGCAGCCCTAGGTGACTAATACATCACTGTTTATAAACATCATGTATTGACTACCTTATATTTTTGTTCTTTATGTATATTATCACTATAACTTTTAACCCTTATAATCCTAGAAAGCAGGTACTATTAATTCAATTCTCATAGACAAGAAAGCTGGAGTTCGGAGAGATTGCTGCCATAAATTAAGTAGAAAAGATTTGTTATGGGAATATTTGTCTATTAAAGCCATTATTGCACTGTGCTGACATTACATGAAAAAAGAAGATAATTACTATGCCTTTCATCTCGCTGGGTCCAGTTAGGAATAGTTATTTCATGTTCCTGTAGCACCTTTGCCTCCTCTTTTCACACTTTTTGGGCTTCAACTATTGCCCAATCTGATGATTCTCAAATCTGTAACTTTGTCCTGCTCCATTTTCTATAGTTCCAGGTCCAGCCTTCCCACTATCCATATTATACCTCAGCCTGGATATCATATAGGTATCTTAACTCATTTTAAAAAGCTACATGATCACAAAATTTCAGTTATCCTAGACTCTTTCCTTTATCGTCTTACTAAATTGGTCCACTTGGTCATTAAACTCTGTGGTTTTGTTAGGTAGTTAGTTAGAAATCAGGTTCTTGGCTCGGCGCCTGTGGCTCAGTCGGCTAAGGCGCCAGCCACGTACACCTAAGGTGGAGGGTTCGAATCCCCAGCCCCGGGCCCGCCAAACAACAATGATGGCTGCAACCAAAAAATGGCCAGGCATTGTGGCGGGCGCCTGTGGTCCCAGCTACTTGGGAGGCGGAGGCAGGAGACTCGCTTGAGCCCAGGAGTTGGA
>CAUYQV010024369.1:0-11243 GCA_963574575.1 Galagoides demidoff | reverse complement strand
AAGTTTCTATAAAATAAACATCTCCAATCCACTATTTTCTTACTCATTAGTAAAGTTTGTATAGGAAGCACGGGATAAATGCTTCAATCTTTCCCTTCATTTGCCAATTTTTAATAAATTTTAATAAATTTTTAATAAATTTTGTTCACAATATGCAACGGTTTCTGTGCACCATTCTCTTCTGATGTCACAACTAATCCATTGATCTCTCCTAGAACTTTCAATTTATTTCCGTTAGGTCATCATAATGAGGGCAACACTTCTCTGCTCTGGCTATTTACCTTGAAATAATTTGTTGTCAAGGAGCAAGTGGGAAGCCTCAGATTTATCTCTTGCCTCGTTTTCTCTCCTGCATGTCCTCTCTCATCCCCACCCATGTCCTCATTTCCATTCTTATTTTCATCCCCGTTATTGTGAAGAGAGAAGAGCCTTCCTGCTGGTTGTCAGCTCTGCTAGATCATATCACCCTGCTGATGATCATGAAGTTGTAAGTCTAAGACTATCACATCTGGTTCTTTATATTAAAATGGGAATTCAAGAAATGTTGAAAGTTCTTTTTTTCAGTAAACCTTGAATTTTGAGACTAATAACTCTGCCAAGATTTGAAGACAAATGAACTTTAAATTACCAAGAAACTATTTTCTTTATGAACTCAACGGTTGGGGTGATTGATAGGAGACAAAATGTTTGCTAGGATATAAAAATGTTTATACCATATTTTAAAATATCATATTCATGGCTCGGCGCCTGTGGCTCAATCGGCTAAGGCGCCAGCCACGTACACCCAAGGTGGCGGGTTCGAATCCCCAGCCCGGGCCCGCCAAACAACAATGACGGCTGCAACCAAAAAATGGCCGGGCGTTGTGGCGGGCGCCTGTGGTCCCAGCTACTTGGGAGGCGGAGGCAGGAGACTCGCTTGAGCCCAGGGGTTGGAGGTTGCTATGAGCTGTGATGCCATGGCACTCTACCCAGGGGAATAGCTTGAGGCTCCGTCTCAAAAAAAAAAAAAAAAAAATAAAGAAATAAAATAAAAATAATTATTTAGGTGCTGTGATACTCAGCTACTCAGGCGGCTCTGGTGGGAGATTGCTTAAGACCAGGAATTCAAGGCTACAGTGAGCTATGACCTATTGGGACACTGTTCTGTAGCCTGGACAACAGAGTAAGACCCTCGCTCAAATAAATAAATAAATAAAATGAAATAAAATAAAATAAGAATTTTTTAAAACTGAGTGAATATAGCAACTTGATTTAGGGGTACAAGGACAACCTTAAAGTATGGCATTAAAGTTCTGTGTCTATTAAAATTTAGTGTCTCTATTATAGGTAGATTTATTTATTTATTTAAAGACAGAGTCTTACTCTGTCACCCTGGATACAGCGATGTGGCATCATAGCTCATAGCAACCTCAAACTCCCGGGTTCCAGTGATCCTCTTGTCTTGGCCTCCTGAGTAGGTGGGACTACAGTTACCCACCACAATGCCTGGCTAGTTTTGCTATTTTTAGTAGAGACAGGTCCCACTTTTGCTCAGGCTGGTCTTGAACTCCTGAGTCAAGCAATCCACCTACCTTGTCTTCCCAGAGTGCTAGGATTACAGGAGTGAGCCAACGTCCAGCCTATAGGTAGATTTTATACTCTATGGGTAACAGGTTTCCGGCTCTGTACTCTTACGCAAGGGTCCTCTTTGAACCCTTTTCACTTTGGAACAAGTAGTTCTTCTAGGGGGCTTTTCACAGGAGAAAGCTTTGTCAACATTAATCAATTCTTGCAACACCTTTAGGGAAGGAAGAAGCTGTTCCCAGCGTAAGAGTGTGGAATTTTCTAGGGCTGCTATCACAGATGACCAGTATCACACAGCAGACCTGTATTCTCTCGCAGTCCTGCAGGCAGGGTTAGTTCCTTCGGGAAGTTCTGAGGGAGAGTCCCTTCCACGCTCTGGTGGCTGCAGGCAGTCCTCAGTAGTTCCTTCACCTACTCTGATCTCTGCCTCATCTTCACACGACCTTCTTCTCACATAAGGCCACTAGTCATTGGATTTAGGGCCTACACCTCCATCCAGTTTGGTCTCTCAAGATCCTTAACTTACATACAACCATAAAGACCCTTCTTTCCAAGTAAGTTCCCTATCTCAGTGAGGTGTGGCTGTTGCAACAAATGACATGGACTAGGTGGCTTAAACAACAAATATGTATTCCTCACAGTTCTGGAGGCTGGAAGTCCAAGGGCAGGGTGCCAGCATTGTTTGGTTCTGGTGAGAGACGGATTTCTGGCTTGCAGACTCCTGTTTTCTTGCTGTATCCTCACACAGAAGAGAGAGAGATCAATCATCTCTCTCATGTTTCTTCCTTCAGGGCACTAATCCCATTCACAAGGGCTCTACCCTCATGATCTAATTTCCTCCTAAAGGCCTCACCTTCAAATACCTTGTGGGGTTAGGGGTTCAGCACATAATTTCTGGGAAGAATAAACTTTCAGTTCCTAGCAACTGACAAAGATATTCTGCTTACTGAACTGTAGTCAGGACTCTGAACCTTCTCTTAGGCCCATCTGTGTATTTCCTTGTAAAATCCATTTTAGCAAAGAAGCCTGCTAAGTCAGTTTAGCCAGAACCCCTACCCTTAACATCTGATCAGGGTCCTCATCCCCTATCATCCCAACTAGGCGATGTCTGATTACCCTGGACTGTCTTCGGCAAGAAGGTTGGTGTAGCCATATCCTTCCTCTCTTCTCTTCCTTCTCTTTTTTTTTTTTTTTGCAGTTTTTGGATGGGGCTGGGTTTGAACCTGCCACCTCTGGCATATGGGGCCAGCGCCCTACTCCTTTGAGCCACAGGTGCCGCCCCTCCTTCCTTTTTTTTCTTTGAGCAGACTCTCAAGCTGTCACCCTGGGTAGAGTGCTATGGTGTCATAACTCACAGTAACCTCCAACTTGGGCTCAAGCAATCCTCTTACCTCAGTTTCTCTGTTTTTAGTAGAGACAGGGTCTCGCTTTTGCTCAGCCTGGTCTTGAAATTGTGAGCTCAACCAGTCCACCTGCCTCAGCCTCCTAGAGTGCTAGGATTATAGGCGTGAGCCACTGCGCTCCGCCCAGATGTTTATTTCTGATGTTTCTTCTTAGTAATTTTCCATCCACTGAGTTTCATTCCACTCCTTGCCTATAAATTTCTACCTGCCCATGCTGTGTTTAGAGGTAAGGCCAATTTCTCTCCCTTATGCAGTAGTCCCAAATAAAGTCTTCCTCACTGTGTTTTAACAAGCATCACTGAATAATTTTTTCTTTAACACAGTCCCAGGTTGTGGGTGGACATATCTTTGGGGAGGCCACAATTCAACCTATTATATACAGGAGGCAATGGAAAACATGTTGGTGGGAGATGCTAATTACATTATATATTTAGCAGTTCTGGCTATCTCTCTCCTTAGGGGGTAAGGTAGAGAAACACCACGTAGGATGGTAAAGATGAGAATTCTTCCTTTGTGTGTTCTGAGAATACCTTTTCCCTAACAGTAACAGATGTCTGTTCTCACTGCAGGGATTCTTAAGGAACTCAGCCAAGGGGTAGTGGTTCTAATATTTTCACTGGGGAGAATACAGATTAACTCCCTAAGAAGGAAAAATACAGTACGTGTGCTGTTAGATGGACAGATTACAAGAGAATTTCTTTATCCTGACTGATATTTTTTTAATTTTTCCTTCCCTATCTCGATGTCTTAAAAATATGTATTTTTAAAGTTCACATCTAGAGAGACTTAGACTTATTCCATAATGTTACATAATCTTTATCTTATCTAAAAATAAAATAATAATGACAAACTGTTAACTTTTTCATTCTTGGGGTTTTTTTTTGCCTTTTTATTTGTTTGTTTAATTTTTCTGTATTTTTATACTTGAAAAGTTAGCTTGATACATTGCCCATTATTAGAGATAGATCATTAAGCAATGCCATTTACTTCTTCAGATATTTATTTTCCACTAAAAGCTGGATTTTTAAGCAATGAAACTGTGTTCCTGTCTAATCTTCCTTTAAAAAATTACAGTGGTACTGTTTTAAGAAGTGTGTGGCTTGGCGTTTGCAGCTCAAGTGGCTAAGGCGCCAGCCACATACACCAGAGCTGGCAGGTTTGAATCCAGCCCGGGCTTGCCAAACAACAATGACAACTACAACCAAAAAATAGCCAGGTGCTGTGGTGGGCGCCTGTAGTTCCAGCTACTTGGGAGGTTGAGGCAAGAGAATTGCTTAAGCCCAAGAGTTGGAGATTGCTGTGAGCTATGATGCCAGAGCACTCTACCCAGGATGACAGCTTGAGGCTCTGTCTCAAAAAAAAAAAAAAAAAAAGAAGAGAAAAAGAAGTGAGATTACTCCATTCTTATTATCTTTTCAGAGAACAACTTAAATAGTATAGGAAAGTCAGCTACAGAAAGGCTGGAAGGTTTGGGCCTGAGTGTGTGCTGTGTTTCAACTTATCACAGAGAAAATACCTTTGTGAGAAACACTTAAAATCACCCTCCCTCCCAACACAAAAGGCGAATAATATTACTATACAAAAAGCTGCTATATGGCAGTGTCTGTGGCTCAGTGAGTAGGGCACCGGCCTCATATACTGAGGGGCCAGGGTTCTAACCCTGGCCAAACTGCAACAACAAAAAGAAAAAATAGTGGGGCATTGTGGTGGGCGCTTATAGTCCCAGCTACTCAGGAGGCTGAGGCAAGAGAATTGCCTAAACCCAGGAGTTGGAGGTCGCTGTGAGCTGTGATGCCATAGCACTCTACCGAGGAAGATAAAGAGAGACTCTGTCTCTAAAGAAAAAAAAAAAAACCAAAAAAGCTGCTATAACTGTATTGCCTCTGTGAACCACATTTACATGTACTTTGTTTTTTCTTTCTTTTCCCTCTTTAATATTAACCTTCTCTCTCTTAAGGCTGAAAGTCAAATGATTTCAATCAGAGAGTTTTCAAAAGCAATCTATCCCACTGTGCCCATTTAACAATGAAGAAATTGAAATGCTAAAGGGTAAATGAACAACTAGAGGGAAAAAAGCCAGGATTTAGTGCACACATCTCCTAAAGCTGTACCCGAATTTTAAAGAATTTAATGAAAATCATTATCATGAATATTCTAGATTTTTTTTTTTTTGAGACAGAGCCTCAACCTGTGCCCCTGGATAGAGTGCTGTGGCATCACAGCTCACAGCAACCTCCAACTCCTGGGCTCAAATGAGTCTCCTGCCTCTGCCTCCCAAGTAGCTGGGACCACAGGCGCCTGCCACAATGTCTGGCTATTTTTTGGGTGCAGCCGTCATTGTTGTTTGGAGGGCCCGGCTGGATTAGAACCCACCACCTCAGGTGTACGTGGCTGGCTTCTTAGCCACTTGAGCCACAGGTGCTGATCCAATATTCTAGATCTTGAATGAAATAATAACAAAAAAATTGATGTTATTTCTATTTTTTCTAAGATTTCTTAAGAAATAGAATTATAAAATCTGAAAAATGATTTATTTACCTGTCCCTGAATATTCTGAGATTTTGTTGGTTTTTTTTTTTGAAGTTTTTGGCCGGAGCTGGGTTTGAACCCGCCACCTGTGGCATATGGGGCCGGTGCCCTACTCTTTTGAGCCATAGGTGCTGCCCAATATTTTGAGATTTCTAACTCATTAATTAGTTAAAATCACACACAAACACAAATGAAATATCTAAAAGTTATTGTAGGAACTTCAGTGAACTCTTCATCTGCTCAAGAATCTGTTTGCTCATATTTGAGATGAGTGGCTTAATGAACATATTTGTTTAATCCAATTTCTCTGTGCAAATTTTGTACTTTCAAATTGAGATGTATGTGCAGTGATATCTGACAGGTCAGTGCTGCAGATTATATGTGTTTTAATAGCAGTGCTAAGTCAGCTATTAAAGCTATTAAAATATCTAAAAATTACCTTTTTGCCTATTATGGCTTATTCCAGTGAATAGCAATTAAGAGTGTATAAATCTATTTCACCTATAATATCTCATTTAATTTCCACAACAACTCTGTGAGAGAGGATTTTTCCCTTATTTATTAATGAATATAAGAGAGCCTCTGAGATTTGCTCACCATCTCAGTTCTCCCTGCACATCAGCCTTATTTAAAAATAGAGAATCCAAATAAATTCTGTCGTTTAGAAAATAGTATTGTACCAATGCCAATTTCTTAATTTTGTTAACTGCATCATGGTTTCATAAGATGTAAATGTCAGGGGAAGCTGGGCAAAGTATATACCATACACTCTGCTCTACACTACTTCTTCAACTTTTCTGTAAATCTAAAACTATTTTAAAAATAGGCCAGGCACAGTGGCTTACGCCTGGAATCCTAGCATTCTGGGAGGCCAGGTGGGTGGATTGCTTGAGTGCAGGAGTTTGAGGCCTGAGCAAAAGTGAGACCTGTCTCTACTAAAAATAGAAAAACTAGCCAGATGTTGTGAAAGGCACCCATAGTCCCAGCTACTCAGGAGGCTCAGGCAAGAGGATCAGCTTGAGCCCAGGAATTAGCAGTAGCTGTGAGCTCTGTTTCAAAAAAACAAAACAAAACAAACAAACAATACTCTTTTAAAAGCATAAAAAAATCCTCTAATTATTTCACAATGTGTTAGCATTTTAGATCTGTCAGGGTAGAAATAATCTTTCCTTTTAGAGATGAGGAAATAGTATCCGAGCTGACTTTCCCCAGAGTCCCCAGAGACTCAAGTCTCTCAATTACTGATCTGATTTTTCCACAGCACCTGCCTGATTTGCAAGGGGTGTGTAGAAATCTCATCCTATTAGTCAAAAAGTTTTGTCAGTAGGCCCACATAGCCTATCTACACTTAGGAGTACATACAGATTGGTAAGTACAATTTGTTGAAATGCCTAAATTCCATTTGTCTGTGAAACAATTTCCCTGTCATGTGACTGACTGTTCAGCTGATGTGCCCCCCCAGAGGTTACTTCCATCTAGCTCCTGTGTTCCTGGAAGATACCGTCTCCTTTATTCAAAATCTGTCACTTTTCTTTGGAACCACAGCCCTTCTCCCATCTCAGTTTATTTTTTCCCCTTGCCTTTTTTCTTGAGGTCAGCTAAGTGAGGCTGTGAAGATAATACTCAAAAAAGTTTGAAGACATGTGCTTGTCTGCTTCCTACCCTTTAAGAAACATCTCAGTTCAGCAAGACTCAAGCACAGCTTACCTCATATATGCCTCATTCTTGAGCATGGGGAACAGAAAAGACACATCTTCAAAATTCTGCTCCGGGTGTGACCTTCCTCATATCCAGCCCCTTGACATAATCCCGTGCATCAGTAAGGGTTGCATGTGGCTAATTACTTCCATAGTAACACACCTCACCAACGGGTATTAGATCCTGATTCTCTTCTTCAACTCAGTTCTCACTTCCTGTTCTGATGTTGAACATCACCTCTTCTCTCACCCTCTCTTGACTTCAGTTTCTGAATCTTCTTTTTTTTTTGAGACAGAGCCTCAAGCTGTCCCCCTGGGTAGAGTGCCATGCATCACAGCTCACAGCAACCTCCAACTCCTGGGCTCAAGCAAGTCTCCTGCCTCAGCCTGCCAAGTAGCTGGGACCACAGGCGCCCACCACAATGCCCGGCTATTTTTTGGTTGCAGCCATCATTGTTGTTTGGCGGGCCCGGGCTGGATTCGAACCTGCCACCTTACGTGTATGTGGCTGCTGCCTTAGCCACTTGAGCCACAGGCGCCGAGCCTCTGAATCTTCTTGCACTTGGCTGTTGAAGGATCCTAGGACGCCACTGAGCATATATTAAGGGTGAGGAAAAAGAATAAAGGAGCACAAATATATCACTGCCAGTTTTCCTGTCCTCTTACAAAGGTATAGAACTTCAAAAGAAAGACTAATTAAAATAAATTATTTTCATACTTTTCATGTTCCCTTTCAGTTTAGGTTCGTCCGTAAAAGAAAAAACACTCTGTGGTTTGTCTTCTTCCTTCTCGCTTTAATTTTTTTTTTTTTTTTTGAGTCTTGCTCTGTTGCCCCAGGCTAGAGTGATGTGGCATCATCATAGCTCACAGAAACCTCAAACTCTTAGACTCAAACAAACCTTCCGCCTCAGCCTCCTGGGTAGCTGGGACTACAGGTGCGTGTCCCAACACCGGACTAATTTTCTATTTTTAGTAGACATGAGGTTTCACTCTTTTTTTTTTTTTTTTCAGACGGAGCCTCAAGCTATCCACCTGGGTAGAGTGCCACGGCATCACAGCTCATAGCAACCTCCAACTCCTGGGCTTAAGCGATTCTCCTGCCTCCGCCTCCCAAGCAGCTGGGACCACAGGCGCCCGCCACAACGCCCGGCCATTTTTTGGTTGCAGCCATCATTGTTGTTTGGCGGGCCGGGCTGGGGATTCGAACCCGACACCTTAGGTGTATGTGGCTGGAGCCTTAGCCAATTGAGCCACAGGCGCCGCCAAGGTTTCACTCTTGATCAAGCTGGTCTCCAACTCCTGAGTTAAAAGGATCCTCCCACTTTGGCCTTCCAGAATGCTAGGATTACAGATGTGAGCCACCACATCTGGCCTTCTAATCTCTATTTCTGACACTAACTAAAGAGGAAAAACAGCCTATTTTTCTCTAGCAACTACTTTACTCCTGACACTAAGTATGTAGGGTTAGAGCAGACCCCCCCACACATAGGTTAAGGACTCAGTCCCACAAGACTGCCCCCTACTTTAGACACCAACTGTAATACTCCCAGTTACACTTCTGGTTAAGAAATCAGGGCTTGCCACAGCCCCCCAGGTTTGATAATTTGCTATGCTGACTCACAGGACTCAATGAACACTTACATTTACTGGTTTATCATGATAGATATTATAAAAGATATAGAAGAACAGCCAGATGAAGAAGTACATAGGGTAAGTTCTGAAAAGGCTCTGAGTGCAGGAGCTCCTGGACCCCTTGTTAGGGACAGATAGCAGGTGCAGGCTGAACAGACTAACACCTTCACCACAGAAGGGGAACAAACTTGAGGAGGCCAATGAACATCGGTGAATATTTAGCACTTAACCCACAACAGCAGGAAACTTGAGGTTAGGGACTCTTCCAGGCTTGAAGCAGATGTAGGACTAGGCGCTCACAACTCAGGGTGACCTTTTGCCCCATTTAGCCTCATTAGCATGATAAAAATCACACAACCCCAGCGCCATGACAGTTTATGATTGCCATGGCAACCCCTGGAAATGCCCCTATAAAGCTAAAGATGGGGAGGGCCCTGAGTTCTAAGAAATACCCACTTCTTTCTGAGGAGAATCAAGACTATTTCTCCTACTGCTTAGCATTTTCATTAGCTATAGACATAAGAGTAGAGATGAGTTAACACCCCAGGGTCTTCTTCACTTGTGGAGACAAACCCATCTCTCTTTTGGGATGAACATTTGCTTTGTTTTCCTGCTTATGCAGTAAAGACTGGGCTTGTGAACTGGTGAGTGCTTCTGTGTTTGATCTGTCACCACCTTGGTCCCAGGCTCCATTCTTTGGTTCTGGGAACTAAGGACCAGGGAATTCCAAGCCACACCTGACATCATGGAATTATGATATGCCACCACCGCCCCTGATATGGATGTGTTTACCAAGCCATAAGCTCTCTGAATTCCATCTTTTTTTTTTTTGACAGCCTCACTATGTTGCCCTCGGTAGAGTGCTGTGGCGTCATAGCTCACAGCAACCTCCATTTCTTGGGCTTAACAATTGTTTTGCCTCAGCCTCCCAAGTAGCTGGGACTACAGGCGCTTGCCACATGCCCAGCTACTTTTTGTGGCAGTTGTCATTGTTGTATTAGCTGGTCTGGGCCTGGTTTAAACCCACCAGCCTTGCTGTAACCACTGTGCTATGAGTGCTGAACCTGAATCCCACCTCTTATGGATTGTAATTTACAGAGGGTTCATCACATAGGCATGATAATTATTAATTTAATCTCTAACTCTTCTCCCTCCCCAGAAGACTGGGTGGAAAGGCCTGAAAGTTTCAAGCTTCTAATCATGGCTTGGTCTTTCTAATGATCATACTCTCTCCTGAAGCTATTTAAGGATTCAGCAAGAGTTGCCTCATAAGAATAATAGATGTTCCTATTATCCAGGAAATTCGAAGGGATATAGGAGCTCTGTGTCATGAACTAGAGCAAAGACCAATTATTCATTTCTTGTTAGGTGATAATATGCATAGTTATCTCATATACACATAGATTCTACTTTATAGGATAGGTGCAGTGGCTCATGCCTGTAATCCTAGCACTCTGGGAGGCCAAGGCAGGAGGATCACCTGAGCTCAGGAGTTTGAGACTGGCATGAGCAAGAGCAAGACCCAGTCTCTACTAAAAATAAAAAAAAAATAGCCAGGCATTGTGGTGGCTGACTGTAATCCCAGCTGCTCCGGAGGCTGAGGCAAGAAGAGCTCTTGAGCAAAGAGTTGCCAGGTGTTGTATGAGTACGTTTCATTCTAGACTCCCTGCACACAAGGTTTACAGAGCTCTCTTCAATCCTAGGCGCGCTATAGTGTTCAGAGAATCCCACATGGCTATTTGTTTCTAAATATTTATAAATGACTCTAATGCAGAGTGACTTAAGTTACCTTCAATGGCCTGTCCACCTCCAGGTCTTTATACCCTAAACCTGGAGAAGAGGTTGACATGAGCAGCGCAAGCTCCGTGGCTGCAAACTTGCTTAGTCAGCGCCATCACCGGCGGAATGAGCGGACATGTCCAAGAAGTGCTTAGCATTTACCTCCCAACTGTTTCTGTAAAAAACATAGAATTCTATCACAGAACAAAACAAGACAAACTTAGGGACAACACTAAACCAAGATTACCAGTATCTCCCACTCTGCACTAACTGTGCAAAGACCCAGGTGGTTAAAGCCCGGGTTCGTTTTTAGGATGCTTTCAGCCAAGGGCACAGCTATCTTCGGAAAGGTGCTGTGCCCTGGATCCCGCAGACGCTTATTGCTAAGAGGCTGAGAAACGTGTAGCCCCGAAGATTGGCCGCCCCGTTGGGAATAAACTGGCTCCTCTAGAAATTAAGCTCGGCAGCCAATGCGGCGCCTCGGCCGGAGGGATTGGCTGCCACGGCCGTGACGCGGTCTGGGCGGGCCGGGCGGGTTTGCGACAGTGGCCACGGGTCCCGGCCCCTGGAGCTTAAGGGAGCGAGCCGGGACCCGCGGAGCACCGGAGGGGCTGAGCGCCCGCTCTCTGCCAGCACCGAC
>CAUYQV010024365.1:0-12733 GCA_963574575.1 Galagoides demidoff | reverse complement strand
GGTCCCAGCTACTTGGGAGGCGGAGGCAGGAGACTCGCTTGAGCCCAGGAGTTGGAGGTTGCTATGAGCTGTGATGCCATGGCACTCTACCCAGGGGGATAGCTTGAGGCTCCGTCTCAAAAAAAAAAAAAAAATTAAAATAAAAACTTATGGGTGGTGCCCATAGCTCAGTGAGTAGGGCACCAGCCACATGCACTGAGGCTGGTGGGTTCGAACCTGGCCTGGGCCAGCTAAAACAACAATAACAACTGTAACAAGAAAAAAAAAATAGCCAGGCGTGTTGTGGCAGGTGCCTTTAGTCCCAGCTACTTGGGAGGCTGAAGCAAGAGAATCACTTAAGCCCAAGAGTTTGAGGTTGCTGTGAGCTATGATGCCACAGCACTCCACTGAGGGTGACATACTGGGACTCTGTCTCAAAAAAAAAAATAAAATAAAAACTTAACAAAATATGAGTGGAGTTTAGATGTGGTGACAATCAAGAGAAATTTTTTGAAAGAGGAGATGGTATAAATAAAGTGACATAGGTAACTGAGTTCTGGTTGTTTCAGGAGCAGCAAATCGCATTTGAGGTCTGTGTACAGCTAGGGAAGTTTCAGATCACGACATCTCTGCGCGCCAGACCAAGAAAAGTTGAACTGTATTTCATTGCCCACTAGGAGCTCTAGAAGCTTATTCTGGCGGGACCTGAGCTATTTACAGACCCACAAGTAACAGGGGTCTGGACTCTGAGGAACAAGAAAACAGGAACCTGGGGATAGAATCGATGGGGCAGGATGAGAAGGAAACACATCGAAACACGGAGGAAGATCAATGGCTGTAATTACTCTGCAGGTATCTGTGTGCCCAGGACTGAAACCAAAAAAGGAGGCATGGCTAAAACCAAAGATATAGTGAGAACAGCGGGGAAAAAAGTACAGAGCATTAAAGATTCCCAGAGCGGGGAGAAAGCAGCATGAGAGACACAACATCCACAGCTGTATGTGAAGTGCTTCATTAATCCGTCATGTAACATCTCTGGGGTAAACATCACTTACTTCCTGTAGATGTGGGAACAGAGGCGGCTCAGAATTTTAAGTTACTTGCTCAAAGGGCCACATAGCTAATGGGTGATAGAACAGAGATTCATTCTCTGGTGAGCCTGAACAAGTACCAGGAGGACAGGCCCCCTGAGAGGCAGCAAATCAAGATTCTACACCAGCTCCGGTGCCAACGTCCAGAGTGAAAGGCACCCTGGCCTTGGAAGTCCCTTCATCCCCATAAATCTCGGGTTATTGTGTTTAATGAGGGTTTTGAGCCACATCATTTTCCACGACTCTTTCAGTTCTGACTTTTTATGATTTTATGGCTTTACTGCATTTCAGCAAACTCTCCAGAGGGTGCAGAGGCAGTGGGAAGAAGCTGGGGTGACTGAGTGTGAAAATGAGGTACCTTTCCAGCTGCGGATGAAGGGAAGACCAAGAGGATGGCTAAACACACAAAGGTTGAGAAACTGCTTCTGGCCTGCAAAGCTGGCTGGATATTGGGCCGCGGGGAAGTGGATAGTTTTCCTTACAATAAAAACTCTTTAGAAATTAAATGCAGAAGGAATGTACCCCAAAATAGCGAAGGTCATTTATGATAAATCCACGCTCACATCATACTGACTGGGGAGAGGTGTTTTCTACTTTCTTCTGAGAACTGGAACAAGGCCAAGATGCTGGCTCTTGGCACGCTCCATGCAGCACTGGAAGTCCTGGCCCGACTAATCAGAGAGGGGAAGTAGGTGGCTGAGAGTGGCTCTCAGGAGCCTTGGAATGGGCCATAAATCAGTTAGGCTGCTTTGGGGCACACAACCTTCAAAACTGAAACCTCCCCTTCTGTGGGAACTGTTCACTGAGTTAGTACAGCTTTTAGTTTTTCTAAGTATCTTAGAGAAAGGGAAGATGGGGAGGTGTGTATGGATAAATTAGCAGCTGAATAAATTTATTTATAACCTTATGACCAAAGTTCAGGGTCCATTGGGCAAAAGATGGGGCTTTCAGAATTTCCCCAGTGCAGACCTGTGAAGGGCGGACATCATATTGGGCTCTATACAGACTGGAATTTTAACTGTGAGGGCACCTTGGGCAGACTAGCAGCCTGATCTGGTAAACAGGGCAATGGCTTGAAAATTGAGAAACATTAGCTCAAGTCCTCTGTCTGTTAATGGACAGTAGTGTGACACTGGACAGGGCTATTCACATACGTGTGGCTCTGCTGACTGATCTGTAAGCACTGGAGGTACCCCACTTCCTAAGTAAAGTCACCCCTCTTCATGGTGGGTTCTGAAGGGTTGTTTAATAACAGTACAGGTTTGAATGTAATGATATATATTTTACTTCAATATGATCAAAGATTTCAAAAAATATTAAATATTATTTCTTAAATACAAACAATAACCATTGTAGACTATTTTGTTCAAACGGCATACAACCCCCCTCCCAGCCTCCTCACCCACCATCACTGAAACAACTGCCAGAATGTAACGTCTAGTTTTAATAGTTCACTGTCAGGGGACAGCTGTGGCCCAGCTATCAGGGTCATCATGGACCAGATTCCTGCCAGGATACAAGTTTGATCAGCCATGTGTATCTAGTTCAGCCTCCCTTTCCAAAGTGGAGGAAATTCGTCTCTTGGTTTAAAACTAATCTTCTCATGTTGCAGGTGTGAGTGGGACAAGGAGAGGGTTTTTGTGGGGGCTCGTGTGTGTGTGAGAGTTGGTTTACTTTGCCTGTTTGTCTCATCAGCAGTCTTTAACTGTTTGCTCAGCCTTGTCTCAGAGAGAGTTCATGGCGGTCTGGACCTCAGGGCAAGGTTCTCCCCTGTTGCTGACACACTGCACAGCCAGCTGCAACCAGAAGACCCAGTTTTGAAGTTTCTGAACCTGGGTCTTGGATGCATTCGGCTGTTTACACCGTGGCGGCTTCAGTGCAGACACTTCAAACAAAATAATGGAGCCCCAGAGACAGAGCCTGAAGACAGAGCTGCCGTTGTCTTTAGGAAGATTCCACATTTCAGAAGAGTATGGCTTTCTTCTTCCAAATCCTCTGGTAAGGACAGAGGCTCGGGCCAGGTCAGAAATAAGTTTCTTGAGTTGTTGGTTGGTTGTTTTTCTTTTTTCTTTTTGTAAATGTATGTGGTTATTTGGAGAGATATAATGTGAACACCAACCCATCAGCTGGAGAAAGATGCTGGTAGGACGTAGGGTTATAATCGCCCGTTACAGCAGAGGGTCTAAATGGGATGGCTTTGTGCCTCTTTCTTGTGCTGGATTGTCACTTAGGCCAGGAAAATTGTACCCAAAGCTGTAGGTATCAAGAAAAAGAATGAACTTAGATAAATTATGTACACAAATATAGAGCCTGGGTCATAGCACCATGGGGCTTCCCAGGTATGTTCTCCTGTGTCATGTGAGGTGTTAGCAAGAGAAGGTCCTCCAGGGTGGTACCTGTGGCTCAGTGGGCAGGATGCCAGCCCCATATACTGAGGGTAGAGGGCTCAAACGTGGCCCCTGCCAAACTGCAACAAAAAAATAGCCAGGCATTGTGGTGGGCGCCTGTAGTCTCAGCTACTCGGGAGGCTGAGGCAAGAGAATCGCCTAAGCCCAGGAGTTGGAGTTTGCTGTGAGCTGTGTGACACCATGGCACTCCACCGTGGGTGATAAAGTGAAACTCTGCCTCTACAAAAAAACAAGAAAAGGTCCTCCAACAGAACAGCTGAACTTTAGTGTTACATATTCTATCCTTCGCACGGGATATATGTTGTAATCCAGATTTCTCCAAGATGGCTTACTTCTAAACTGCTCTGAGTCACTACCCCTAAAATTTTGGTGTAAATTAGTTATTTCCTTTTGCTGTCAAAGCAAAACAAGAGGACAGGGGGATCTTGGGTGCTTTCAGGGTGCTGGTAAGAATTTCTGAGAAGAAGAAGGAACTTGATAACAAACAGTACCTCTTTGTTGATTCTTAATTAGGGCTTAACCTGTAATTCAAATCTGTTACAGAAGCCAGGCTTTATCAACAGTTTTTTTTTCACTGGATGTAGTCCAAGGCCTAGAATCTGCAAACCATCTGGTCTTAATTCCCTCCTCGTACATTTGGGGTAGCTAAAGTCTAGAGGAAGCCACTTGTCTGAAGTCATTATTAGTGGCAAAAGTAGGGCTACTACTTGAAGACTCTTGACATTGCCTTGGCACCTGTAGCACAGTGGTAACAGCACCGGCCACATCCACCAAAGCTGGCAGGTTCAGACCAGCCTGGGCCAGCTGAACAACAATGACAACTGCAACAAAAATAGCCAGGCTATTTGTGGCAGGCACCTGTAGTCCCAGATACTTGGGAGGCTGAGGCAAGAAAATTGCCTACGCCCAAGAGTTTGAGGTTGCTGTGAGCTGTGACGCCACAGCACTCTACTGAGGGTGACACAGTGAGACTCTGTCTCAAAAAAAAAAAAAAAGACTCTGGACATCTTTTTCTATCATACCCTAAATAAGGGCCAAGAGCACAGAGTTCACAACCTACTAACTGAGGGTGCAGACGTTGCCATGACCTTAGAATAAGCTCCCTGCCTTCCCCACACAGTCTTCTTTTCCACTTATCGATGAATAAAGAATGATCTAGAATTCAATGAATGTTCAGCCCCCCCGATGCTTCTGTATTTCTAAGTGTTATTGGAAAGATATAAATGGTGAGGAGAACTATTTGCTGCTTTCCAAGTTCTCTGCAGAGAGCTGTCGCATTGAGCCAAGTCACAGATCTGCAAGGAACCTGGGCATTGGGAGCAGAGACTGCTGGCTCTGTTCAGAGCAGGGCCGTGGTCCAGAGTAGCCCACTGTGTGCTCTGACACTGAGGACCAAGCGTCTCCATTGGCCAGCGACTGAATGGGGTCCTGAGATGCCAAACTTTTGGTGCTAAACTTGGAAAGTCCTGGGAAAACCAAAATGAGTCAGTTGCCCTAATTTGCATGTATTGGTTCCTGTGGCTTGGAGTGAACCACCACTGTCTGGCCCCAGTTTTCACATTTGTTGGATGGAGATCTGGGGCCACCTCCAGGAAGCTGCAGTACCCAACCAACAGGAAAACACCTTGATAAATTCAGCGTGAGGCCTAAAACAGGTCCCTGAGTTCCAGTCCAGACTTGTTAGAAACTCCATTCTTTTTTTTTTTTTTAAGGCAGAGTCTCACTGTGTTGCCCTTGGTAGAGGGCCATGGCATCATACCTCAAACTCTTGGGCTCAGTGATTCTCTTGCCTCAGCCTGCCAAATGGCTGGGACTACAGGCACCTGCCACAACACCCTGATATTTTTTGGTTGTAGTTGACACTGTTGTTTGGCAGGCCCAGGCTGGGTTTGAACCTGCCAGCCTCAGTGCATGTGGCCAGCACCCAAACTGCTGAGCTATAGGTGCCAAGCCAGAAACTCCATTATTCATGCCTGTAATCCTAGCACTTTGGAAGACCAAGGCCTCAGGAGTTGAGCTCAGGAGTTCAAGACCAGCCTGAGTAAGAGCAAGACCTGTCTCTACAAAAAGTGGAAAAATTAGCCAGGCCTGGTGGTGTGTGCCTGTAGTCCCAGCTCTGGGGAGGCTGAGGCAGGAGGATCTCTTGAGCTCTGGGGTTTGAGGTTGCTGTGAGCTGTGACAACACCTCTTCACTCTAGCTTGGGGGACAGAAGGAGAATGTGTCTCAGGCAAACAGACAGACAGACCTCCATTCTGGCTTCACCTGTCACGCTCTCATTAGGGTTAAGTATGCACACTGCGCTGTGGAGGACAGTGCCAGGCAGTCGGGACACATGAGACAGGGCCAACTTGCCAGTTCCTCTCTTTCTGTTCCCTTTTTTGTAAATATAGGAACTAGGTGAGAAACAGTAGCAGCTTCAAGCTCCTGTGACCTTCTGACCCCTTGGAAGAAATTTCCATTCCCTGACAAGGTAGCTCCACTCTGATAGAGTCGAATTCCCCAGGACCCTCAAAACGCAGCATTGTGTTTCAGTTTTAAATTTCTTTCATTTGGTAAAAATATGACCCACCCTCCTTTCTGGGAAGAGGTAGGGAAGAGCTGCTCCACAGAGGAGGAGAGGCCAGGCCGGGGAATCACCGGGCAGCGGTGTTGCAACCGGGGGTTATGAAACCCCGGTCAGCGCCTCTGTCCATGTGCCCAGCCAGGCCTCACCCTCATTGATGACAGTGTGGGCGGCCTTCCTTCAGGTCAGCTGGCCTCAGAGATGTTCTCTGGAATCTCTTTCAAAAAGAAAGGCTTTTTGTGGTTTCTATTCTATAAAAAGTTGCTGGGAAAAAAAGTGGTCAAGCTAGCAAAAAATAAAAAAAAAATCTGTTTTGGGGGGAAACGTCTGACTTGGTTTCAATTGTGTCAGCCCATTGTTTTTATAAATGCTCAAACCTTTCCTCATTCCAGTGTTTCAGCATGGAAAATTTGTGCCTCACAGACACGCCTTTATAAATATACCACAAAAATCTTTTGTTAGACCACATCTCATGAGTGCGTGTATGTGTGTGTGTGTGCTTTGAGAGGGAAGGGCATCACTTCTCTTTAGACATAAAGGTCACAAGGAAATTACCTTGTCAGGAAAGGAGGTGACAGCAGGAGCAGGGATCCCAGATAGACGACTCTGAACTGAGATTTAACGTTTCTGGGAAGTGACCTGATGCCGCTGGCATGTGCAGAGTCTCCTTGCAGGACGTGAAGTGTGTGGTGGTTCACAGGCTGCACTCCAAAATGACTGGAGGAATGTTTTAAAAGTCCTGATGCTGATGCTCTGTCACAACAGCTCCTTCAGAATCTCCAGCCGGACTGGCCTCCACGCTTGGAAGGCAGGCTGAGTGGAGGGCAGGGAAGAGACCACCGCCTAGCCTGGCTGGAGAGAAAGGGCTGAGCTTCAGGCAATGGCTGTAGGACTAAAAGCACCGGGAAGGGACTGGGAGTAGTTTAAGTACAATAAATGCAAAGCAAAATTTTAAATGTACCACTGGGGGAGAAGAAAAGAACTGCAAACAGACAGGTCTCTGCAGGGCCAGCTGCCCTCCAAGGCACAGGGAAGGACCTTCCTCACCTTTCTGTCTCCTGGGCTCCAGGTATGTCTTGGTTTTGTGGCAACAGGGCTCTGCCTGCACCTTCACACGGCCTGTGTGTCTTTCCCCCACACCCCCAACTGTCTGTGTCTTCTCTCTTTTTTTTTTTTTTGAGACAGAGCCTCAAGCTATTGCCCTGGGTAGAGTGCTATGGCATCACAGCTCACAGTAACCTCCAACTCCTGGGCTCAAGTGAGTCTCCTGCCTCAGCCTCCCAAGTAGCTGGGACCATAGGTGCCTGCCACAACGCCCAGCTATTTTGTGGTTGCAGCCATCATTGTTTGGCAGGCCCAGGCTGGATTCGAACCTGCCACCTTAGGTGTATGTGGCTGGCGCCTTAGCCGATTGAGCCACAGGCGCCGAGCCTGCATCTTCTCTTAATAGGACACTTGTCTTTGGCTTTAAGGCCTGCCCTGATTCAGTATGATCTCATCAAGAAAGACCCTTTTATTCCAAAGAAGGTCACATTCACAGTTTCCCAGCAGATTTGTGTGTGTGTGTGTGTGTGAGAGAGAGAGAGAGAGAGAGAGAGATTCAGAGGGATGCCGTTCAACCTGCCGTAGGAAGTGAGGAGAAAAGATTGAAGGTTCGAGGGGGGCAGGAACCTTAGCAATGGTAACTGAAAGTATTCTCGTGTCCTGACACTGCAGGCATCAGAGGGAGGATGCCAATGACAGGTGAGAAGGCAGAGGACAGAACAGTCCAGAAGATGTGGGGACACAGTTAAGTACCATTGAGAGTGTTAGCTCATGTTCACCAGCGTGACCTGGTTCTCCTGAAGAAAACACACACATTGTACGCTGTAAAATTGTAGCTTCGAGGTCAGAGGAAGCCAAAACATGAAGACAGCACATGGGCAAGGGGCGGGCAGCTGCGTCAGCCCATCTGAGCTCCAGCTGTGGCTCTGCTTTTTTAATTTTTATTTTAATTGTTTGGGCTTCATTGAGGTTACAAAGAATTAGGTTACAATGATTGCATTTGTTAGATAAAGTCCCTCTTATACTTTTGACCCGACCCCAAGACCTGTGCCATACACCATGACCCCCCATCCCTGTCCCTCCTCCCCTCCCCCTTTTCCCTCATTCCCTGCCCCCACCTTGTATTAGCTCATCTGCTGCCTTCATATTAGAATTTAGTACACTAGATTCTTGCTTCTCCATTCTTACGATGCTTTATTAAGAAGAATGTGTTGCACCTCCATCCATGTTAATACAGAAGGTGTAAAGTCTCCATCTTTTTATTTATTTATTATTATTATTATTGTTATTATTTGCAATTTTTGGCTGAGGCCGGGTTTGGAACCCACCACCTCCTGTATATGGGGCCGGCGCCCCACTCTTTGAGCCACAGGTGCTGCCAAAAGTCTCCATTTTTTTTAGTGGCTGACTAGTATTCCATGGTGTACATATACCACAGCTTGTTGGTCTATTCCTAGGTTGATGGGCGTTTAGGCTGTTTCCACATTTTGGTGATTGTAAATTGAGTTGCAATAAACAGTCTAGTGCAAATGTCCTTATGATAAAAGGATTTCATTTTCTTCTGGGTAGATGCCCAGTCATGGGATCGCAGGATCAAATGGGAGGCCGAATTTCAATCCTTTCAGTTTTGCTCTTAAGTAACGATGTGACCCTGGTTACATCGGAAAGGACATTTTCTTCTGCATAAATTTGAAAGGATGTTTCTGAAGTGGAGGATTGTAGTATGTTCAGAGGGAGGAGGGGAGAAGCAAAGATATATTCATAAACGTGCATAAAATTTAACATTGTGATTTTAGTCTCTGATGAGATATAAAAACAAAAATTTTATGTCGTAGTGATGAGTGGCAGTTGAAGGATATTTTCATTAAAAAAAAAAAGACTTAAGTTTTTTTCTTCACTTTTCCCAACTGAGATCTGTGTGTCCTTGGGAAATTACTCTCTGGAATTCAAGAGATTTTTCTTCCAGAATCTCTGCATCACACTAGGTAAGAAATTGTAGGTCGTCAATACGATGAGCCCTGATGGCACAGGCAAGTTCTAGAATAGGTAAACTCATCTGAGTTACATTCCTAGCAAAGCTTCTTACCAGTTTTAAAACAAATAAGTTATATTTGATATTTTTGAACTTTATTTTGTTCATGAGAGGATAATACTTCTCAAGCATGCTTTGAGGTTTGAATGAGATTATCAAAGTAAGGAGTTAATAACAATTAGGTATTTCTATGACCTCAAGCCCCTTATAATTCGAGATCAGCCCCAGCCTGGAGTTTTATTGATAACATGATGAGTTAGGTCAGACTACACAACCCAAATGGTCCAATCATGATTAATATGAAATATGATATTTTATTCCATTTTATACTACAATTATCTCCAGCCGGACTGGCCTCCGTGTTTGGAAGGGAGGAGGCCAGTATTTATCAAATCATATGCCTTAATTTGATCTTGAAAAACATGATTAATCTCTGGGCTTCTTTTGGTATCATCTCATGGCTCCATTATTAATAAAAATCTTTTGTCTATTATCTCAGGTTAAGGAGTACCATAAATTGATAATCCACTGTTTGAAATTTTATTTTCCATTAATTTTTACTGGTTAATTATTATTACTAGGAATAGTATTTTTGAGACAGGGTCTCATTCTGTTGTCCGGAGCTGGAGTACAGTGACAACATCAAAGCTCACTGCAGCCTCAGACTCCTGGGCTCAAGTGATCCTCCTGCCACCACTTCCCAAGTGCTGAGCCACTGCACCTGGACAGTTATTTTATTTTATTATTATTCTTTAAAACTTGAAAAACTGCATTGGCTTCTTGGCCTAGGAGTATAATTCTTGCTATGAGTGCCGTAAATTGAAAGATTACTAAAGTATGGTGGCTTATCACTAACCATGACATTTTCAGGACAAAAGGTTTTAAATGTGAGTATTTTATTAAGTTAGGAAAAGGATATTACATAAAAATTTAAAAATTAAGAAAACATATGAAACTAATTACTCCTAGCCCTACCACAGAATCAAAATGCTTTAGTGTTTGGAGATATTTCTTTAAGAGTGTGTTTATCTGAATGCGTGTTTGTGTGGGGGAGGGTGTGTGTTTGTAAAGTTATAAACTTCCGATCCTATTATTTGTTCAAACTCATATTTTGCTTTTTAAACTTAATAATGCAACATAAACTTTGCAAGAAATTAATCAATCTTAATAACATAATGTTATTGGTCGCATCAAGTCCCATTTGTGGTCTTCGCCAGGGTCCAAGAAGACTGCTGAACTCTTACATCAAGGTTGTGAAGACAAATTAAGAAGTGTAGTACTTAGCTGGGGCTGCCATCAAAACCACAGAAAGAGTGGACTAATCAGCAGAAATTTATTTTCTCATAGTTCTGGAGGCTAGAAGTTCAAGGTCAAGGTGGCCAAAGTCCTGGTTTCTTCTGAAGCCTCTCTCCATGCCCCAGAGAGGGTGGCTGCCTTCCCACTGTGCTGTCACGTGGTCCTGCCTCTCCGTGCCGACGCCAGGCAGTCTCGTGTGCTCAAATTCCCTCTTCTTATGAGGACACTAGTCAGACTGAGTTAGGGTTCACCCTAAAGGTCTCATTTAGGTTACTCATGTCTGTGAAGGTGCTACCTCCACAAGCAGTTGCAGGGTAAGGCTGAACGGTTAGGGCGTGAACATGTGAGACACATGTTTTGCACATAGCAGAGAGTCTGGAGCCAAAACAAAATACTTAGCCACCCCAGGTCAGGGTGCCATGAGAAGATCTTAGGTGTGCTATGAAAATTGTTAATGATTATTAATTAAATTATTTTTGAAAGAAGTTCAAAGCTCTTTTTTTTGATCAACCTAATTTAAGTGTACCGTGGAAGTTTAAACATAGGTTCAAGTATGTCACGAGATATAAAGGTCGAAAACGCTGTCCTAGATGGACTAATAATTTGGTGCCAGTTAATAATTATAGACTTCAATATTTGCCCAGTGCTTTTTTAAGGGGAATGACTTGGCTCTCACACGAGGTGCAGGGAGGGGGCAGAGAAAGCTTTCCATTCTCTGCTGAGAGCTGCCGTCCACAGCTATCAAATCTACTTGCCTTCCCTTCAAGGAGAAAAAATAAAGAAAATAAAAAAGAAACGGAATCCTACCCCAGGCAAATCCCACCCTCC
The DNA here is from genome assembly GCA_963574575.1 of Galagoides demidoff. Taxonomy (NCBI): domain Eukaryota; kingdom Metazoa; phylum Chordata; class Mammalia; order Primates; family Galagidae; genus Galagoides; species Galagoides demidoff. The sequence continues at coordinate 1,491 of CAUYQV010024365.1, read as the reverse complement.
TCAGAAGGAATTTTGGCAAGCCGTCATTGCCACTTTATCATGTGCGCCAATGCGGGCACTTGTCAAGATACACTTGGCTAGGCTCGGTGCCCACAGCTCAGTGGTTAGGGGGCCAGCCACATACACCGGGCTGGCAGGTTCAAACTCAGCCTGGGCCTGCTAAACAACAACAGCAAAAAATGGTTGGGCATTTTCGCAGGTGCCTGTAGTCCCAGCTACTTGGGAGGCTGAGGCAAGAGAACCACTTAAGCCCGAGAATTTGAGGTTGCTGTGAGGTGTGATGCCACAGCACTCTACTGAGGGCTACATAGTGAGACTCTGTCTCAAAACAAAAAAACAAAAAATGCCTTTCTAGACGTCAAGATTTCCCTGGTTGCATATAGAATAGTAACTTTCTAATGTTGAAATGCACCCATAGCAATGCTCCTGTTTGATTGATGTTTTCCTCTACTATGGAATTCAGTCTGATGACACTGTACTTATGAAATCAGCCTTTAGTCATCATAAATGTCAGCAGTATATAGTGGCCTTGGTCAGAGTTGCTATTTTAAGGATTTATTTGGAGGTTGTGCTTTCTTCATAAGATGCATTAGATGCCTTCTCAGCTTTTTCTGTGGTGTGGAACATATTATAGGTCTCATATTAGGCCATAGCTGTGTGGACTAGAGTCGTTTTAGTTTTAATGAATTGGACAAAAGCTTCATAACTAGGATCTACCGAGAACTCAAATTAATCAACAAAAAGACCCAACAATCCCATATATCACTGGGCGAGAGACATGAATAGTACCTTCTTTAAAGAAGACAGATGAATGGCTAACAGACATGCAAAAATGGTCATTGTCCCTAATCAGCAGAGAAATGCCAATTAAAATGAACCTGAGGGCTCGGCTCCTGTGGCTCAATTGGCTAAGGTGACAGCCACGTACACCTACGGTGGCGGGTTCGAATCCCCAGCCTGGGCCCGCCAAACAACGATGGCTGCAACCAAAAAGTGGCCGGGTGTTGTGGCGGGCACCTGTGGTCCCAGCTACTTGGGAGGCAGAGGCAGGAGACTCGCTTGAGCCCAGGAGTGGGAGGTTGCTTTGAGCTGTGATGCCATGGCACTCTACCCAGGGGGACAGCTTGAGGCTCCATCTCAAAAAAAAAAAAAAAAAAGAATGTGTTCCAACTCTTTCCGGGTTAATACAAAAGATGTAAAGTGTCCATCTTTTTTGATGGCTGAACAGTATTCTGTGGTATACATATATCACAGTTTGTTAATCCATTCCTGGGTTGGTGGCCATTTAGGCTGTTTCCACAATTTGGCGAGTGTAAATTGAGCGGCGATAAATAGTCTGTGCAAATGTCTTTGTGATAAAGTGCCATTTCCTGCTCCCTATTTTTTATAAAACTTCAGGGTCCTCAGTCCTAGTGTTTCTGTTGATGAGCTGTAAACATGGACTAGCATAAGAAAAGAGACAGGTGGAGGAGAACCCGAGGGCTGAGGCTT
>CAUYQV010024364.1:0-35422 GCA_963574575.1 Galagoides demidoff | reverse complement strand
CCCTGGGTAGAGTGCCATGGCATCACAGCTCATAGCAACCTCCAACTCCTGGGCTCAAGCGAGTCTCCTGCCTCCACCTCCCAAGTAGCTGGGATCACAGGCACCCGCCACAACGCCCGGCCATTTTTTGGTTGCAGCCATCATTGTTGTTTGGCGGGCCCGGGCTGGGGATTCAAACCCACCACCTTAGGTGTACGTGGCTGGCGCCTTAGCCAATTGAGCCCCAGGCGCCGAGCCCACTTGAATCATTATTGACAAGGTTGGTCAACATTGTGCTGTCTACATCTGGTAGGATAGAATTGTCAATCCACATGTCAGCGGATCTTATCTTTGATAAGATATCTACAGTGTTCCTCCAACTTATAATAGTTATTCCCCAATTTTAGGAACATTTACCTAGTTGCCTTGATCCAGTTCTCTTTTCTGAAATTTGCTTAGCTAAAAAAGCACACTGGTTTTCACCAGCATCCAAAATTTAAGGCTCTGCAGAGCCTTAAATCAGAAGATTCACCTCATTTAAGTAGTTACTGCTGTCTGCCAAGCTGATCTGAGTCTTCTTGTCATTTGTTCTTGGAATGTATTTTCCCTCAATCTCTAAATAAGTAGAGCTTATACTTCAGGTTCAGTAAAGCACTGTAGGACTAGTCCCGTGGAAACCACTGAACTCATACTCTCTTCTGCTCACATTTTCTTGACAAGTGTCTTGAGAAGGGCTTGGCTCTGGTGTAGTTGATTAGATTAGCGGTTGTTGATTAGATTAGTGGCTGTTGATTAGATTGGAGAGTTGATTGGATCAGTGTGGTTGATTAGATTAGTACAGTTGATTAGATTGGTGTGGTTGATTAAATTGGTGCAGTCGATTAGATTGGTGAGGTTGATTAGCTTAGTGTAGTTGATTAGATTGGTACAGTTGATTAGATAAGTGTAGTTCATTAGATTAGTGGCTGATTAGATTGGTGGTTTGTTGATTAGATTAGTGTGGTTGGTTAGATTGGTATAGTTGATTAGATCAGTGTGGTCGATCAGATTGCTGGTTGTTGATTAGATTAGCGTAGTTGTTTAAATTAGTGTGGTTGATTAGATTAGTGCAGTTGATTAGATTAGTATATTTAATTAGATCGGTGTGGTTGTTTAGAATGGTGGTTGTTGATTAGATTTGTGTTGTTGATTAGATAGTATAGTTGATTGGATCGGTGTGGTTGATTAGATTAGTTTGGCTGATTAGATTGGTGTGGTTGATTAAATTGGTACGGTCAATTAGATTAACGTGGTTGATTAGATTAGTCGATCAGATTGGTATGGTTGATTAGATTAGCAGCTGTTGATTAGATTGGTGTAGTTGGTTAGATTGGTGGTTGTTGATTAGATTGGCACAGTCAATTAGAGTACTTGATTAGATTAGTGGATGTTGATTAGATCAGTACAGTTGATTAGATTGGCATAATTGATTAGATTGGTGCAGTTGATTAGATTAGTGTGGTTGATTAGGGTCAAAGGCCTTGGCCCTGGTGTAGTTCATAAGAACTCTGTGAGTGTTTGGTGGCATTACATGTCGATGCAGAAATTAGAGTCAAACTAAGGCCTGCAGCAGTGTCTTTATCTAAGCATCAAATCCAGCTATGCTGCTAAGCTTCCATCTCTGCAGCTCCCTCAGAACAGGAAGTACTGTTGTTTATCCCTTTTGGCCAAACATGTTTTCACCATCAGCAGCCTTTGTAGTTTCCAAAAGATGTGAGATTAGTCAAGAGGATACTCAGAGTGAAGGATGGAAGTAATCCCTGAACTGATTTGTGGGAAGAAGAGGAGGTATTTGTGAAATGGAAAAGCTGGGAAGGACATTGCAAGTAACTGGTAAGAACCAGGCGAGCTGTGGCCTGTTGGGCTTCACCTCCCTCTCACCACCCTGAACTGCCCACACTGCAGTCCTGCAAACACTCCAGGTCTTCTGGGCCTCCACGTCTCTCTCTCGTGCTGTGATTCCCACTGAAATGACCTTCCTTATTCTGAATGCTTCACAAGAATCTGTCTTATTTTCAGACTTAGCTCAAGCACCCTAAAGTCCTCTAAGAATTCAACAAGTAGCAAATATATTTTAAAAATTCTTTTTCACTTCTTAATTTATCACAGTTCAACATCAACTTACCATCATTGTACAACATGTAAGGCATCTGCTCATTGCTGTACGGCAAGTTCAAGGAAAAACGTAACTGTGATATAGATGCTAAGGACCATGATAATTTAGATAAAGGGATAAATGGCTTTTTAAAAAGCAAGGAACTAGATCTCACTGTGCATGAAGATGAGAAGAGACATCATGGCTGGGCAGGTGACCCAAGGTGGGTCTTAGAAGTTGGTGCTTGGTGGACAATGGGACTGAGAAAGGGAATGTCTGTAGAGGGGACAGAAACAGACTGAAACCGACCAAGTCAGTGGAAAAAAAGGGATGTTTCATAAACAGAAAATAGCGTGAAAATACAAATTATTTCAAGCTAATTGGAAATACAAGTTTAATGACACTCCCTGAGAACTTTTTAAAAATCATGAAAGAAAAACCCACTAAAACTTACTAGGTGAAAATACTTTGACCCTTAAGGCAAGATTTCAAAAAACATGTACGATGTTCAGAAAAATGTTTCTAGTGAACACAGGCACAAAAAGAAATGTTTGTTTTCTGGTTAGTGTTTGTGAAGGAAGAAATGATAAATTCCAGGAAAGGACTCTAGCTGTATATGTGGTAGACACATAAATGCAAATTAATTCATTCTGTTCACAGTACACAAAATGAATGGTAACAACACAATCTGTCTGGTAATTTGAATCTGTTTTCTGATTTGAAAGTAAGATTTAAAGAAATCACACTTGTGTTTAATGTTTTTTTTTTCTTACTCATAAAAAACTAATGAAGCAGAATCACAGATGCAAACTCATTTAACAAAATCTGGTGCATCTCAAATGAAGTATAACTTTCTAGAACAAGAAAGGGCAAACTACAGCCTGTAGGCCAAATCCTGCCTTCTGTTTTTGTAAATAAAGCTTTGCTGGGAACAAAGCCAGACTCATTCATTTATGTATTGTCTGTGGCTGTTTTGGATTACAAGAGCAGAGCTGAGTAGTTGTGACAGAGACCATATGGCGTGGAAGCCTAAAACATATACTTTCTGCCCCTTCACAGAAAAGTTTCCTGACTCCTGTTCTATGATAAAATATTTATAATCCTTAAGTTTCAAAGTTTAGAACGTTGGTTACACAGGTCTTCATTTTTTTTTTTTTTTTTTTTTTGCAGTTTTTTGGCCAGGGCTGGGTTTCAACCTGCCACCTCCAGCATATGGGGTTGGCGCCCTACTCCTTGGAGCCACACACACCACCCAGGTCTTAAATATTTTTAAAAGATCAAAACCACAAAGATTTTTAACTAGCCTTACTCTCAGATTATAATTTGGCCATCACCTCTGTAACAGTGGAAATGCCAACAGGTGACCCAAGACTACACCTTAACCCTGGCCCCAACATTTTTTCCATCAGTCTATCCCATTCTTTGATATGAACAAGAAATTCTCCATTCTCCATTTTGTATATACTGAATATAAAAACTTCATTAGAAATCTTTGCTATTTTTACTCATGCATAACTATCTAACTAAATATAAGATAGTATACTACTAATAATACAAGTGGTATCATACCTAGGCAAACACAGCATCAAGGGAAAACCCTTAGAATATCCCCTTCCAACCAAAATGCCATCTCTCAACTCCCTCTATATAGAAACTAAGAACTGCCATTGCTCTTAAGTTAATATTAACACTTTGCAATATCCCTACGTAACGGAAGAGTAACACTTTTTTTCTTTTAATCCAAACAATGCTTGGATTTTTTAGCAACCCATGTCCTTGTGACAGGTGCCAAAACAATTTTCACTTTTTTTCTTAGAGCATCTTATATAAGAGCACTAATGTATTTGTAAAATGATGTATCTAATTCTTCTCTCATTTTCGAGATCATACACTGTCTAAGGACCAAGTTTTATTTAACTGTGTTTCTAGTACACAATGAGTACTCAGTGAGTTTTTTGAATGATAATTACATGTAAGTGAGGAAAAAAAAATAAATGTCTTGCCTGGGTCTTTCATTGTTTTGTTTACAAAAAATCACAATATCCATAGAAAACACAGAGCTATAAGGACATAATGAAGAAAAGCATATGGAGATCCACAGACTTACACGTTTGCAGTCAAATGAATTTACTTCAATTCACAGCACAATAATCTTTAAACCATTTGGATTCTAAATCTTTATGTTCCCAGCACAAATACAGAATTATATGAAAGTGATTTTGAAAAATAATTCTTAGGAGTAAATCCTTAAAAATCAGAGGAAACAGGAAATTGTTGTGTCTAGCAGTTCAAAATCAGGTAAAGTAATCAAGGTTATGTTTCCTTGGTCAGAAGGCTAAAGGCTAATTTCTCCTACATCCTAAATGTTTGCATCTAAAGAAGATTGATACTACTGGAAGCTCAAAGTTCCTTTTTTTAATTTTGAGATAGGGTCTCACTCTGTTAATATAGTTCTGTTTGATCCAACTTCAGAAAGACGTAAAGACATTAGAAAGGGCCAGAGAAAATAAGCCAAATTGGCGGGTAAAACTGAGGCTAGAAAATTCTAAATTCTAAAATTCTTAGAAGTGAGAATTGGTCTCCTAGAATTGGAATTATCTTTAGATATTATATATGCCACTTCCTTATGTTTCCAGAATATTCCCGATAAATCATAGTTTAGTTATCGAAGGCCTTTTATATGCTGGGGCCTTATTAGAATCCTTCCCTTTTATGCAGCCTACACCCAGTCTTCACCTCACATATATCTCAAATACATCCACTTTTTATTTTCACTGTCACCACCCAGGCCCAAGTCATTTCTCTCTCTCAGCCCACTCTAATAGCATCCTGACAGCTTACCCTCTTCTACTTCTACTCCTAATAAACATGTTTTAACTTCCCAATTCACTGCAACCAGAGGGATCTTGAATTAAATCACGGCACTGGCGCAGTTAGAATCCTTTCAGCCATTTTTCACCCATCATACAACCAAGGACAAAGTAATTAAACATAGCCCAGAATGACTGGCTTCAGTCTCTGTCACGAGGGTCATCTCACGTGACTTTTCCCTTTGCTCACCATGGGGTATCTACACTGGCTTTTTTTTCTCACAGTCCCACTTAGGACTGTCACACAGAACAATAACCACCATCACCACAGTTGACGCTTAGCAAGTGTTGACTATGTGACTGGCACTATGCTAAGAGCTTTATCCTGCCTAATCCTCATCAGAAACTTTCTGAGGTAGTTACTTTTATCCTTTCATTGATGAAAAAACATATCCTTAGAGAAATTAATTCCTCTGAAGCAAGGTAGGTGGCAAGGGTGGAGAATATATAGCAAGGCACATTCCAGGAATGTTCCTTCTCCCATCTTCCCTGGCTAACAACTTGCTCCGTTCTTCATGGTTACAATTCATATATCATTTCCTCAAAAGAAATGTCTCATTTCCTGATGAGAGACTTGGCACCCTTGTCATAGTTCCTTAAACCTAACAGATGCTTCTTAGTCATAATTACATATTTTTTATGTGATTATTTAATATCTGTCCAATTTCCAATAGGCTATAAGTTTCATGAAGGCAGCACCATAGGAAGGTGCCTGTGCAACCAGTAAATATCTGCTGAATTAGCGGATGAAGACACATCGAGTCTTCCAATAATGAGATGCTGAATCACCCTATGAAGAGCCTGTTTGAGTGTTAGAAATTCTGTTAAAATATTCTTGCCTAGACTTGGCACCTGTAGCTCAGTGAATAGGGCGCCAACCACACACACTGAAGCTGACAGGTTCGAGCCAGGTCCAGGCCTGCTAAATGACCAGGACAACTGCTTCCCAAAAAATAGGTGAACATTGTGGCGGGTGCCTGTAGTCCTAGCTACTTGGGAGGCTGAGGCAAGAGAGTTGCTTAAGCCTAAGAGTTTGGAGTTGCTGTGAGCTGTGACACCACAGCATTCTACTAAGGGCAACACGGTGAGACTCTGCCTCAAAAAAAAAAAAAAAATTTCTTGCCTACATTAAACCAAAATCTGTTCCCTTATGCTGTCCATCTACTGATTCTAATATTGGTCTCTTGGCCAATATTGAAAAAGTATATTCTTTTTTTCTTTTATAGCTCTTCATATACTTTCAACCTACATAGTTTAAGACAGTACTGATAATTATGGTTGGATAATTCTAGATTTACTCATAAAAAGTGAAATGCTAGAATAAAGGAGAAGGGAGAGCATCTATTGAAATCAGGGCATCACTTAGGGCACAATTTACAGAAAGTAGTTCTTCATACACAGTATATATGGCAAGATATGGATGGGAATACTGCACTTGGCCTGCTCTATCATGATTTGGGTTCTAATTGGTATAAATACAGAAAGAAAGAAATAAAACTAGAGACGGTCCAGTTAAGGCAATTAAATTACCACTGAAGAAGATTGGGAAAAATACAAACTAGCTACTACAATTAAGTATGGATATACCGAAATTATACAATTGGTGTCATAAAGTATAACCCTATTCTTCCTGTATCTCTTAAGGATTTCCCTGCCAATAGAACTCTAGAATCAAAACATATTTCTAAAGTTTGAGAATTACTATTCTTGAGGCATCTCATTTTGTTTACTTAACTTAATAGAGTCAATAATTTTTTAAGAAAGCCTTTCTCTCCCATCCTCAATGAGAAAGATAGAATCTCAAAATTGTAAAAGTCTTTTTGCTTGATAACTTATCTGCTTAAACGTTTCTAACATTTAGGCCAAAGAACTGTTAACTAAGATTAAAACATCCCAGTCTGGTATAATGCAGAGATTCGGATTTTGAGTGTAGAGCTCTGGGCTTAAATATTAAATCAGCAATTTCTATGTTACTTTGAACTAGTTACTCACTGAACTCTAGTCTCCTCTGCTCTAATTTTAGAAACCGGAATAACAAAATGTACTTTTTAAAAGTCTCCTAACATGAAACACCACTTGGTATCATGCTTGGCATGTAACAAATGTTCAGCAACTATTGTTTTCCTTTCAGGGATAAAAATCTGTCCATTTCCTCTTTAGCTGGGATTGGCATTGGGTTCCCATACTGTGTGTAACTTGTCCAAAATTATTACATAAAAAATGAAACATTTAAAAGTTTAACACGTAAGATATTATTTTAATAAAAGATGTCCTTCATTGGTATTTTTACATGGGATACTAACTTTAGTTTATATATGACAAGCAACTTGTCACTCAGAAATGGCAGAACTTAATCTGAGTGACTTTTGGGAAATGTTACAATTATATTTGATGAGAAGCCTTTAATAATCTGAATACTACTCCATTGAAACTTCCTTTCGGATCAAAAATAAGGACAAAAAGTTCAACTTTTAGCAATTCAGGATTAACCAAATTAACTTTTAAGATTAAACAGATCCCTCCTCATTTTGACTAATAATTAATAACAAAAATAAGAGTATCAGAAATTGTTGTTTTGTCATAAGTCTAGGATTTTTAATTGTATATTTAAGCTTAAAAGCCAATTTTGTAGAAATGTTTATTTTTGTTTAATTCACAAAATAGGTTATAGGGAATGAAATTTACTCATTGAAGCTATCAAAGGTATCACCTGTTTTGTTTAATCACAATTAAACTAGCACATCATAAATAAACTCACTTTCCTTGTTAATTTAATTTTCTACTTTATACATGTTATATGAGTTCACTTGTAAATGATTATGTTACCTGGCTTTCTTCATTCTAGAAAACAAAATTATTTCTAACGGACTTGATTCAAACACAACAGGAAGTCTTGTACTTGTACAATTATGTAAAATCAAACAACTCAAAACTTATTTGAGGAGAGGAATTCTGTGTTCCAATTCATTACCTCTTAAATGATCCCAACATTTCAAATCCAAAGAAAAATTATCTCCATTCTCTTAAGTTATATTACAATTTAATAAACTGTTTGATAATGAAAACTGTTAAGGCCAAATTTAGATTGCTATAACCAGAACTAAAATTGAAAGGAAATGTGAGAGACCAGAATATTCCTAAGATCATAAACGTAATTTATACTGGAAGAAAATACAATTGTGTTTTTCCTCATTTCTCTTCTGTATAGTACATTTTATTTATGAGTAGAATCATCACAAGTGAGTTTAAACTTGTACCAAATAAAAATTCTTCTAATTCTGAGTAACATGATCATGCCTAATAGGGCATGGTTAACATGAGTCCTACAAGTGCTTAGAGATAACTAAGAAAAAGACCGTAAAGTAAACTTACTGTTTCACCAGTCTTTCCAATATTTCCTTGATCTCCGACTTCTCCCTGTGAGTAAAGAATATAAAATTGTGAAACTGATTAGTTTTCAAATACGATTACTTACGACAGATCTTCTGTTTCCCTTTTTAATGTGATTAACCATAAGGTGGAGAAAGGCAAAGGAAATCTCAGGTATTCAAAACTCTGTTATGGTATTTCTGTTAGACCACTGTGAGACTCTGATATGCCAAGGTTATGAAACCTTACCAAGTTTGGACAGTGCTCGCTACCTAAGCGCACGGCGGCAAGTTCACAAACTTAATTGTCATACCTTGTATGATGACAGCTGTGATGGCCAGTCCAGAAAAAGAGTTCCAAAATTGCTTTGAAGGGTGGACTAGGTGCTGGAGTTGGTGCGGAGCTTCCCAAAGGGAATACATGAAGGTGACTGTAGTGATATTCAGCTGTATCAGCTATTATACTATTAGTACCTAATAGTATGTTACTTAATCCAAGATATCAAAATATCTTTTTAATATGTAATCAATATTAACATTATCAATAAAATATTTTATATTCTTCTTTTGTACAAAGTCTTCAAATCCGATGGGTATTTTATTCTTATATCACATTTAAATTCAGACTAGCCCATTTTAAATAATAGCTACATGTCGTTAGTGGTTACAGTATTTTGAGTATTTGAGGTTACGTAGCACTTTTTAAATGTTGAGTTTACAAATAATTGTCAGACCTTGTGTGTTCATAAACCCAGAACCACAGTTATGCTGTTCCTAAAGCTCTGACAACCCAAATATTTTTGCGACCCATTTGGTGGCAAACTTGACCTAACCTGAATTAATTTGGCACCAACACTTAGATTGACCTGAGTGAGTCCATTTATGGCCTTGATTTATTATAATTAATGTACACATCCTTACATTTCACCACAGATCAATTAATGTACCTGATTATGATCTGCTGTCTCACAGATTGCTAGCAGTATGAAGTAAAATACGGTATATGCACCATATTACTTTTCAAAACATTGATGATTTCCAGTAATGTATTATCAAACTGTATTTGTGCTGGGCCCTGAAACCAACTTATCCAAGTGATGAGAAAGAGCTATTTTTAGGGGTGGGGGCTGGCATGAGCAAAGGTATAGATTAAAGAAAGGTAAAAGAGTAAGTACCACATAGACTGACTCTAACAGGAATGTACATTTGTTTACAGAAAAAGGAGATTAAGCCATCCATTACTGTCTGCAAATTAATAATTATATTGCAGTACAGGGTAGTAGGATCTTAGGACACTGAAAAATACTGTAACCACTACCGACATGTAGCTATTATTTAAAATGGGCTAGAATTTAAATGTGATATAAGAATAAAATACCCATCAGATTTGAAGACTTTGTACAAAAGAAGAATATAAAATATTTCATTGATAATGTTAATATTGATTACATATTAAAAAGATATTTTGATATCTTGGGTTAAGTAACATACTATTAAAATTAATTTTACCAGCTTCTTTGCACTTCTTTTTTGTTTGTTTTTCTTTTTCTCTTTCAATGTGGCTCACATCTGCAGTTTACATTATATTTGATAGTGCTGATTTGAAGCACTGAAACCAAATATTCATCACGAGTAACGCACTTTCACAAATTTTCCCTCCACTTCTGTATGCATTCAGATAAACAGCAAAGAGTGACCGATTGTAGCAGGTTGTAACACCTAGTTTTTGACAGCTTATTAGACAGCCTTTAGAAAAAATTTATGGCAAGTTAATATGCAGATTATTTATCTCCTAGTATCTTTCCCTTCTTACCCGTCAGTTGATCCTCTCTAATTCCAAAACGGAAAACAAACAGAAAGGTTTGTGTTAACGGTCAGAAAGCAAAGGTTTGTTCGCAGATTACTTGCATCCTTGCTTTAGTTTCTAGAGACCCTGACGGTTAAGAGGTGACTTGTTTTTGAGGACAGCAACAGGAAGGATAATTCCCAGGACTAGGGAGAGAAGAGGGGTCTAGGATGCTATGAAGGTGGCGTCCTGCACCAACTCCCCCAGGTCTGAACCTGTGTGATACACTAAAGCACAAGCTTCCTCAGCATCTAGTGGGGAACAAACATTAGAGAACTTCCTCCCTTTACTGAGTTCCGCGAAAGCCGGTAGATTCTGGTGCAATTTGGGAGAAGGTAGAATATATATATAATGACGGCCATTCAGAGTCTTGCCAGTTTACTGGACGGCAGCTCACACCTGGATTTCCTAGACCTATTTGGCAATATACAGGGATTACTCTCAATAAAGGGGAACTGATCAAGCTTTCTGTTTATAAACATCATACTTCTACATTTGTACTACAGAGTTTTTGTATCTAATTTGAGAAAATGTCAGGTATATGTATTCATTGAGGATAAGTCCAGTCACAGACACGTTGATATCTTAAACAACACTTTAGCTCACATTTCTTGATTGATCTTGGAAAATGTTGTGTTGTTTAACTTTTTGTTTAACTTTCCTTAGATTTCTGTATCATAAAAATAAGCAGCTTGATTAAAAACAAAAAACCTCCACCTTCAGGAAAATTAGCAATAATGCTGTGACCCTTTCAATTATTACTTATATTTTAAATTTGCAAAAATCATCAATTCTTATCAGCTAGTTTCTTTCAGACCTTAATGCTGTCTGTACATATTCAACAACAACATTTCTTTATATTTATTGGTGTTATTAAAAACATCTAAACCTTGGAAATAAAGCAAAAGTGAGTGGTGTACCTTTTCAGTGTCATAGAGTAATAAAGTCTACCCAATGATTATGCAGAGAACAATCTATACTTAGGGGGAATCAACGTTTACTGTGATTAAGAACCCCAGACTTGGTAACGCTATATGAACTTGTAGATTTCTGCCTAAGAGGACATAATAACCTAAGTTATGGTTAACTGTCCTGTGTCTGACCTCCTATGTCTTATCCTAACATTTCTTTATTCAGTTGCATAGCTATACAAATATTTGGTTATAGATGCAATCAGAGATACAGCTTAAGCATCCCAAATCTGAAAATCCAGAAGCTGAAACCTTTGGAGCACTGACACGATGCTCATTGGAACATTGTGGATTTCAGATTTTTGAGTTTGGGATACTCAGATAGTAAATATAAATAATACAAACATTCCCCAATTCAAAGAAATCTGAAACCAAAATGTTTCTGGTTTCATGCATTTCAGATATGGAATACGCAACCTGAATATAGATCAATATAAATATATAGATTCTCAATTGCATGAGAGTCATAATTTTATCTCTGTAATAATTATGCCTTAAAATGGATACTAAAGTCAGTTGCTTTACCTTTAAGCCTTCTGGTCCTGGTTCGCCTGCATATCCCTTTTGACCTGGTTTTCCCTAGAAGAGAAGGAAATAAAAGAAAGGAAGAGAATGTTTCATCATTCGCATTTTTGAGTATTTCCTAAAATTTATACAATTTAGACTATTCTCATAAAATTAAACACTTCAACATAAAAAAAAATTCACACAACTCAATAGCAGAAAAACAAATATCCCAATATAAAAATGGGCAAAGGAACTGAATAGAAATTTCTTCTTTGTGGAAAAAAAATTAAACACTTCAAAATTATTTGATAAATGCATTTCATCATATTCGTTAGCTGTTCTTTCTACAACTGATATTTACTCTGTGCCATGCATATTTCTAGGTGCCAAGGACCTGGGAATACACTAAACTAATATTCTCTTAGAGCTGGCATTTTAGTAAAGATGACCAGGCTTTTTTTTTTTTTTTTTGAGAAAGAGCTTTATTTTGTCACCCTCCATAGAGTGCTGTGGCATCATAGCTCACAGCAATCTCAAACTCTTGTGTTCAAGCAATCCTCTTGCCTCAGCCTTCCAGTAGCTGGGACAACAGGTGCCTGCCACAATGCCCAAATATTCTTAGAAACTAGATCTTGCTCTTGCTCAGATTGGTCTTCAATTCCTGAGCTCAGGCATTCCACCTACCACAGCCTCCCAGAGTGCTAGGATTACAGGTATGAGCCACCATGCCTGACCTGAGTTTTTGGGTTTTTTTGAGACAGAGTCTCACTTGTCCCCTGGGTAGAGTGCTATGGCATCATAGTTCACAGCAACCTCAAACTCTTAGGCTTAAGCAATTTTCTTGCCTCAGGGTCCCAAGTAACCGGGGACTACAGGTGCCCACCACAATGCCCAGCTATTTTTAGAGATGAGGTCTTGCTCTGGCTCAGGCTGGTCTCAAACCTGTGAGCTCTGGCAATCCACCTCCATTGGCCTCCCATGTGCTAGGACAAAATTTTTAAAAATAAGTAAAATATATAGTTACATTCGGTAGTAGTAATATGAAAGACATCAAATTAAGCAGGGAAGAGAGCTATAAATTCCTGTGAGAGTTTTATTGAAAGTTTTGATAAGATTTCCAGGGAAAGGACCTCACTGAAAAGGTGGCATTTGAGAAAACACTTTAAAAAGGGAACAAATTACAGGCCTATCTGAAGGAAAAGTACTCTAGGTGGAGGGAAAGAGCAAATACCAAGGCACCGCTGCTGGGATGCACAGGGTGTGACGAGGAACGATGAGCTGGAGAAGAATTAAAGAGAAGATCAGTAAGGGGGTGAGGTCAAAGAAGGGAATGAGGGATGGGAAGTCAGGTCCTGTGGGCCTCCTAAGTTGCAGTAAGTGCCTGCATCTTCACTCTGAGTGGGAAGGAAAGCCTTAGACAAGATTTGAGAAGAAAACAGGTATGATCTATACTCTAATAGGATCACTTGGATGCAAGTATAGAAGCAGATGATGCAAATAAGATTCTGATGCAATAATCCAAGAGATACACTGTGGTGGTGTAGATCAGGTTATATTAGAGGAGACTGGAAAAAGAGGCGACATTCTGGACATAAGAGGCCTGCAGGTAGAACCTCCAGAAATAGCTGGCAGGTCATGTGTGGAATGTGGGAGAAAGAGAAAGAAAGTCCAAATGAATTTAAGATTTTTAATCTGAGGAATTGAACACATGACATACGGAAAGCTAAGAACAGTTTTAAAGGGTAAGTTAGAAGCTAAGTTTTAGGCTTGGCGCCTGTGGCTCAAGCGGCTAAGGTGCCAGCCACGTACACCTAAGGTGGCGGGTTTGAATCCCCAGCCCGGGCCACCAAACAACAATGATGGCTGCAACCAAAAAATGGCCAGACGTTGTGGCGGGCATCTGTGATTCCAGCTACTTGGGAGGTGTAGGCAGGAGACTCGCTTGAGACCAGGAGTTGGAGGTTGCTGTGAGCTGTGATGCCATAGCACTCTACCCAGGGGGATAGCTTGAGGCTCTGTCTCAAAAAAAAAAAAAAAAGAAGTTAAGTTTTGGAGAGTTTAGTTTGATGTGCTTGTTATATATTTTAACTGGTAGTTATACATGTCAAGACTTCAGCAGGCAGAAGGTTCTGACTTGAAGTTATAATTTTTGAAATCATTAGCATTTTAATGGTATTTAAAGCCATAGGACTGGATGAGCTCATCTAGCAGTGAACATAGACAGAAATGAAAAAGTATTTCACAGATGACTACGCCGCAGAGCACTTCAACATTTAGAATTTGAAGAAATGAGATAAATTTAATGCTTAAAGAGTTAGGAGGGAAATCATGCAAGTGAAGAAATTGGTTCCAGGGAAATGGTATTGTCAAATTCTGAGGGGTATGAGTACTGAATAATGTGAAGATTATGAGGACTAAGAAATGACCACCTGATTCAGCAACAGAGAGCCCACTGAGAACCTTCATAAGATCATCCGTGTTCCAGCGGGTGGGATGAAAGTGGTTTGAGGAGATAGAGGGAGGAGAAAAAATGTAAAAAGCATGTATAGAAAACACTACTGAAAAATGAAGGAGAGAAATAAGATAATAAGGGGAAACTGGGATCAATTCAAGTTTTGCTTTTGTTTTCAAGATGGAAGAAATAATAGCATGTTTGTATGCTGTTAGGATGATCCAGTAGAGAGAAAGAATTAAGATCCAGGAGAGAGAGGGGAGAACTCCCAGACCAGCGGTTCTCAACCTGTGGGTTGCGACCCCTTTGTAACAATGACTGTTCTAGACCAATGTTCTTGAATAGACAAGAGGACAGAGTATATAGTAAATAAGGGGAAGTTTAGACTTTACCTTAAAATAAAGCCTATTTATCTACAGTCACAGGAGAGAAGGCAGAGTAGTCAATGGGCAGAGAGAGGGGGAGGGGTAGATCAATGACAAAAATTGTCAGCGTCTTCTGATTCCAGTGTTTTCAGAGAAGAAAGAAGCAAGGTAAAGGTTAAGAAAGAGGATGAGAAAGAGGCAAATGGAGTTTGAAGACAGAAAAAGTATGATATAATTTAGAAAAGTCAAAAAAATGGGTGTGAAGAGAGAATTCAGAATGCAATCAAGGGGATAATTACAATGTCCTAAACAAGATGAGGAGGGATATGGAGTCACGGGAGAGGGAAAGAAGGAAGAATGGAAATAGTTATACATCATATTTACATGACGGGAAGAATCACCCCGGAGGCTGGCATCAGCACATTTATAACTTCTTTAAATCAAGCAACTTAGAGCATTAGTAACAGAGTTATTACCAATGACCTACCCAGGTACTCTGTGGGGTTTGGAAAGACTAAGCCTTAGAAGTATACTTGTAAAAGTATTATCAAAAAATTAAGAGAAGAGAAAAATTATGGTGTCCTTTTCCAAAAAAATTCTATCATAACAGATGGATTTTGAGAGTGTGATATTTCAACATGTAACATTGAAACCTTATTTTTACATCTAAAAATTTAAAATTTTACAGAGAGCAATATCCTCTGGAGTCATTTCAGTATTAGAGACGATTTACAGGATAAACTCCACAGCAGTACCAGACTCCACATTGGTTTTCAGCCAACAGCAGAAATAATAAATGCAAAATTGATTGGAAAAGAGGTGAGAGTTCTGTTTTCCAGGGAAATAAATTTTATTTTATTTTTAATTAAGAATATCATGGGGGATACAAATAATTTGATTGCACAAATTCTTTTATACAGTTTGAGTCAAAGTCGTAAGTGTCCCATTGCCTGGATAGGGTGCGCTGTGTTAGGTGTGAATTTCCATCTTCTTCTTCCCCCCTCCCACCAGGAGGAAATTTTCAATGAAATCAATTTCACTGGGCTTGAATAACAGTTTTCTTTCATACAACTATCCTTGCAAAAAAAATAAATAGAATAATGACTTTTTTATTTTAATGGGATTGTAACAATATATGTGCCAATGGAGAAAGACGCTAAAAAAATAATAACTGTCTCTTTAAATGTGATTTTTTTTATTTCAAAGTTATTACGTAGATTCTAATATTTTTGGTTACATGAAGTGCTTTTATAAAGCTTGAGTCATGGTTATAAGTGTGCTTGTCACCCAGGTAGCACTCATTATGTCCATTAGGTAGTTTTCTTTTCTTTTCTTTTCTTTTTTTTTTCAGTTTTTGGCTGGGGCTGGGTTTGAACCTACCACCTCTGGCATATGGGGCCAGCACCCTACTCCTTTGAGCCACAGGCGCCGCCCACCCATTAGGTAGTTTTCCACGCATCCCCTCCTCCTCCTTCTCCCTTGCTCGGTTTCCATCACTTTTACTTCACTCCATGCATGTGTACGCCCAGCAGTTAGTTCCACTTTAATAGTGAGTATGTGTGATATTTATTTTTCTACTTTTTAGATACTTCACTTAAGATAATAGTCTCAGTTCCATCCAAACTGTTGCAAAGGGCATTAAGTTATCCTTCTTCATGGCTGAGTAGCATGTCATGGTATAGACATACCACGCTTTGTTAATCTACTCAAGAATTGATGGGCAAATGGACTGATTCCATATCTTTGCCGTTGTGAACTGTGCTGCAAGAAACATTTGAGTCAGATGTGTTTTTGACAAAATGACTTCCTTTTCTTTGGATAAATATCCAGGAATAAAATGGCTGGATCAAATGGTAGATCTATTTTCAGTTCTTTGAGGAATCTCTATACTGTTTTCCACAGAGGCTGTACTAATTTGCAGTCCCACCGACAGTGTACAAGCATTCCTTTCTCTCTGTATCCGTGTTAGCATCTGTTACTTAGGGCTTTTTAATAAAGGGTATTCTAAGGAAGGTAAGGTGATGCCTCATTGTTATTTTAATTTGCATTTCCCTGATGGTTAATGACCTTGAGCATTTTTTCATGTGTTTACTGATCATCTGCCCATCTTCTTTTCAAAAGCTTTTGTTCATGTCTTTTGTCCCCCTTTTAATGCTATTCTTTGTCTTTTTCTTGATGAATTGCTTGAATTCTTTATGGATTCTGATTATTAGCTCTTTACTGCATGCATTGTTTATGAATATTTTCTCCCATTGTATAAATTGTCTATTTGCTCTGTTTATTATTTCCTTGGTAGTACAGAAGCTTTTCAATTTAATCAAATCCCATTTATTTTTGTTGTTGCTGTGATTGCCACTGGGGTCTTCTTCATAAATTCTTTGCATAGGCTGATATCCAGAAGAGTTTTTTCAACATTTCTCTTCTAGAATCTTATGATCTCATGCCCTACATTAAAGTCTTTTTCCATATTAAATTACTTTTTGTGAGTGATAAGAGATAAGGATCCCGTTTCAGGCTTCTGCATGTGGCTATTCCATTTTCTCAGCACCATTTATTGAGTACTGTTCTGTTCATCAGTCTGTCTTTATTTTGTGCCAATACTCTTGTTACTATAGCCATGTGGTATAGTTTAAAGTTTGGTAATGTGATTACTCAAGATTTGAGCCTTTTACGATTACATTGTCTATTCAGGTCCTTTTCTGGTTCCAAATGAAGTATAGAATTATTTTATTTAGATATGTGAGATATGATGTTGGTATTTTGATGGAGATTGTATTGAATCTGTAGGTCGTTTTGGGTCATACAGACATTTTAACAATGTTGATTCTAACTGATGCATTAACATGATGTTTTTCCATTTGTTTCTATCATCTTCTAACAACAACAACAAAAAACCCTCCAGACTAGACGGATTCATAGCTGAATTTTGTCAGTCCTACCAAAAAGTTAATACTTATACTATAGAAACTATTCCATTATATCCAGAAGGAAAGAATCATCCCCAACACATAAAGCTACTATCAGCTATCACCTTAATACTGAAGCCAGGAAATAACACACACAAAATGAAAACTACTGACTAATATCCCTTATGAGTATAGATATGAAAATCCTCAATAAAATACTGGAAAACTAAAGTCAATAGAACATAAAAAACAATTATCATGACCAAGTAGGCTTCATTCCAAGGATGCAAGGATGGTTCAACATACATAAATTGATGACACATAAACAGAAGCAAAAATCAAAGATCATATGGCCATCTCAATAGGTACAGAAAAATCATTCAACAAAATTTAGCATCCTTTCATAATAAAAACCTGCACAAAGTAGGCATAACAAGAACATATCTCAAAATTAGAAAACTTATATATATATGAGAAGCCCATAGCAAACATCATACTGAATGGGGAAATGTTAAAAGCATTCCCACTAAGAACTGGAACAAGACAAGAACCCCCATTGTCACCATGTCTATTCGACATAGTGCTGGAAGTCCTGGCCAAAGCAATCAGCCAAAAGAGAGAAATTATGGATATTCAAATTAAGAAAGAGGAGGTCAAGCTATTGCTTTTTACTGAAGATATAATCTTATATCTAGAAAAATCCGAAGGTTCCACCAAGATAGTTCTGGAATTGAGAAGTAAATTCAGCAGCGTCTCAGGTTACAAAATCAATGTACACAAATTAGGAGCCTACCTATGCAACAATAATAGTCAATCTGAGAGTCAGATCAAATACTCAATTATTGACAATAGCTAAAAAAAAAAAATCTGGGAATGTACTTAAACAAAGAGATGAATGATCTCTACAAAGAGAACTACAAAACACTGAGGAAAGCAAAAATCTTTTAAGAACTGGTACTTTATATATGATGTCCTCAAGGAAAGAGAATGAAATGTATCTTATGTGAGTGAGTCTGATGCTTCTTAAAATAAATGTATTATAATGCATATACTTTAATTATTTCATGATAATGTAAACTTTGGTCATGAATATAAAAAATGGTTTAAGAATTCATTT
This sequence comes from Galagoides demidoff, assembly GCA_963574575.1. Classification (NCBI taxonomy): domain Eukaryota; kingdom Metazoa; phylum Chordata; class Mammalia; order Primates; family Galagidae; genus Galagoides; species Galagoides demidoff. Next base: position 16,907 of record CAUYQV010024364.1, on the reverse strand, counting down.
CAGAGGCTGAAGACAAATAATTCATATATTTTCACAAAGTATTTATTATCTCATGAAACTGGCCAAAAAGTCACATTATTAGCTTTCCATGTTTTACTGACACACTTAGAAAACAGAAATCCCTGAAATATTATTAAAATGGTGCAGGTATTTAGCTTCAATTTACAAATTGAGAAATTTATAAATAATTTGCACAAATTATTGTATTTTTCCATTTATAATGGCTCCCATTGTATAATACACACCATGTTTTTGGCCCAAATTTTCAGGAAAAAAAACCTTTCATTTTTATTTTTGAGTTCAGATTTTTATTTTTTTATATTTAGGTACTTGTTTTTTGTATTATAAAGGAATTTTAGCATTTGTTTTTTAACATAATATGGTACAAAAATTTTAGTTAACAAATAATTACAAAATGAAAGAACAGATGTGAGGTATAAGAAATTTTATGTACTTGCAACAAATGTATGATATTTACGCATCATAGGTGGTCAAGAGGACTTCATGATTGTCAAAACCACAAGTATCATCTTATTCAATTTCTACATTACTGGTGTCTTATGAAGAGTCACTTTCCTCATCGCAGTAAATTTCCTTGTCCTCAGTTTCGTCCACATCATTGCTGATGCCACATTTTTTTAAAAAACAATTTCATAACCACTTCCTTCCTGACATCATTCCATGATCTTAGGATCTAATAATCACAATGCTGGGAAATGGATGATTTTTTGATTCTGTCTGTCAATGATTTAACATCTACAGAGGTTAAATCATTACCAGCTGATTGCATCTGTGATGCCCACTCTTCATTCATTATTAAGGCCTTAAAGAACTTGTTTAGTGACATGTCATGAGGTTGCAGGTGGCTAGTTAGCTCACCAGGGGTCGTAAGTTGGGTCTTCAAGACCTCTGAGATTGCTTTTGTACTTCATATAACATGGGTTTTTGTTGCAAGTTCATTATAAGGTCAACAAAACCGATTCCAGGGTATTACCATACACCAGGGTATTATTTTGCATATGGATATTATTGCTTTCTAGGGCTACACTTTTAATACCTAAGCATAAAAAAAACAGAACATTTACATAGATACAGAAATACTACCCATGTATAATATGTATCCTTATAAAAATTTTGGTCAAAAGTGCACATTATACACAGCAAAATACAGTACTAAAACCAAAAGACCACAGAAAAAAACAAGTAAATATGTGACAGATGTAATTTCATTCAAAATATCCCTGAGAATTCCAGTTATTGGCCTATTTTATTTTGGGAGATTTTATAGCTATAGTTTAATACTTGTTCTTTACTGTCATTCAAAATTTTATGCTATTAAAATTATTTATAGAACAGTTGATTTCAAGAGAAGCATGTGTGGAAAATTATTTATATGACACTTACCCTTGGCCCCAGTTCTCCAAAGGGTCCAATTGGTCCTTCTTCTCCCTTAAAAAAAAAATTCAGAACATATCATTCTGAATGACGCTAAAAGCAATTTGTAAAAAATGTAGACTCTTATTTTCTCTGTTTATTCTGAAATGTGAAGGTCATTCTGAGATGTAATGAAAATAATGCTGCAATTTTATTGTATTTTAGAACTGTATCACCACAGGGTTTTTTAATTTTAATTTTTATTTTTTGTATGTCAATCTCACATTTACAATAAGAAGAACATGTACTATTGGATTATTTTTTTAATTTTAATTTTCAGTTATTATGGGCACATAGTAGTTATATTTTGTGGGGTACATGTGATTTTGTGATACAGGTATATACTTTATCATAATCAAATCAGGGTAACTGAGGTATCCTTCACCTCAAGCATTTGCTATTTCTTTGTGTTGAAAACAATCCAATTCCATTTCTTCGGTTTTTAAAATATACAACAAATTATTGTTAACCCTGCTCATTCTGCTGTGCAACCATAGGCTAGATCTTACTCATTATATCTAACTGTGTTGGTGCACCCATTAACCATCTCCACTTTAATACCCCACCCTGCTACCCCTGCTACCCTTCCCAACCTCTGGTAATGATTAATTTACTTTCTATCTCCATGAATTCAATTGTTTTAATTTCTAGCTACCACATGTGAGAACATAATAAATTTGTCCTTCTATGCTGATTTCACTTAATATCTCCCAGTTCTATCTGTGTCGTTGCAAATGATAAGATTTCAGTCATTTTTATGACTAATATTCCATTTTGTATACATGTCTATATGCCACGTTCATAGATGAAACAAGCTATATATAGAAAATTGCAAGTGGAGAGGAGGGAAAGTGATCAGGGAATCACAAATCAGGAGGAGAAATCGCTGAGACTATTATTTACAGATAGCCTTTAATTTCTTGGGTTTAGTATCTCTCTGACACAGGGAGGAACCAGAGTTAAGTTCCTTACAAAAGAAAATAAATACACAGTGTTACATTAAAAATGTACTTATAGAGAATAGGTTTGGTGTGGGCATGTATTCATACTTTTATTTAATAACTGTGAGTTTCAGTTCTGTCATAAGCACTAGAGATACAAAGATACATCTGATCCTACTTAAATTGGGGCTAACATCTAGACACAGGTGCGAAACCTGTGGCCTGGAAGGCCACACATTTCTACCTTGGTCCTTAATGAGGCAGTTTGACTAAAGCCAAGTTTTACAGAATAAATCCTGTTATTTTTATTAATATATTTTTGTTCATCTTTTATATTTTTACTTTACTTTTAAAATGAACATATTTAAAATACTGGAGAATAAAATAAATTTCAATTAAATGATCCTCCCAGACTGACCAGTACAACTAGAACATTAGTAAACCATGAGGGCTAAATTGATGGCTGCTGTGACCGTGATTTATTTCCAACTTCTCCACCTGACTGGTACATGATGCTGGTTGGCAAGTCATTATGGGGGTTGAGTACACCAGTCTTTTGACAACAGCGTGCTGTGTTTCTATTTAAAGTGGAATTTGTGAATAGTTGCAAAGCTTGACAGTAACCTTTAATTCTGTCTGTTTAACATCCCATCATGTCAAAGGAGACCAAAAGAAAGCTAAGGGAAGAAAACAGATTTTTTTAATAAGGACTGGGAATTGCAACATTATCTCGTTTCTTCTAAGGATAAGGTGATTTTCTTGCTTTATGAAACTGCAATATCTTTTTTTTTTTTTTTTTGAGACAGTCTCAAGTGTCACCTTGGGTAGAGTGCTGCAGCATTACAGCTCACAGCAACCTCAAACTCTTGGGCTTAAGTGATTCTCTTGCCTCAGCCTCCCAAGTAGCTGGGACTATGGGTACTTGCCACAATGCCCGGCTATTTTTTGGTTGTAGTTGTCATTGTTGTTTGGCAGGTCAGGGCTGGATTCGAACCTGCCAGCTCCAGTGTACATGTCTGGTGTCCTAGTCGCTTGAGCTACAGCCATTGAGCTTAAAATTGCAATATCAACATTAAATAAATTCAATGCTTATCAGCATTATAACACTCATGAGGACCACAAATATTTTAAATTAGAGGGAACGGTGCAAAAAATTATACCCCAGAAATTAAAATATGAAAATCCAAAGCCAAGACAATTCTTTCAAGAAGAAATAAGACCTGAAAATAATATCATTAAACAATTCAAAAGGTAGCTCATATACTTGGAAGGAAAGGGTAGCCATTCAGTGATGTAGAAATTGTGAATTGTTGAAGTTGTAGGATGCTTAGACACTGATAATGTTTCAAAGTACAAACAACCACTTTCAAGGAGGACTGTAATGTGATCAGTGGCATGAATTAGCTTTCAACATAATAAGTCAACATCACACAATACTTCAAAAGGAAAATATATATTATTTAATTACTTTGGATGAATCTACTTATACTACTGACTCAGCACAGGTTTTACATTTCATCGAGGTCATAGAAAATTATCCTTCTACTATGAGTTACACGCTTGGGGCACTCTTAGCTTCAGGCACTTCTAGCTTGGGGTACTCCTGCTAACAGAACACAAGAAATAGCTATCTTTAACAACTTCCGAGATAAATGTCATGAAGTTGGACTTACTTTGGTAAACTTAGGGAGTGTTTATACAGAGGGTGCACCTTCCATTATAGGAAAACATGAAAGGTTTATTACACAGATTAAAAAATATTAACAGATCTGAATGCTGTCATTTTTCATTGTATTGTGCCTTAGCAAAATCTCTATGCTAAAGCTACTATTTTAAGTGACACTTTGCTGTAAGTTGTAAGTATTATTAACGGTGTCCTACAAAAGCAACAAAGCATGGTTTTGTAACAGGCTAAAGTTGAACGGTGAGGAATGTACAGGTGGATTTGCTGTATCATTTTAAAGTGCCTTGGCTATCACAGGCACAGGTGTTGGCCAAATTTTTCTTTCTGTGAGAACAGTTAAATTTTATGAAAAACAGAATCAGCAATGTGAATTGTTGAAAGAAGGCCTCTATAGGAATGCGCCATTTCTGTATAATGCCACATTAAATCAAAATGACTTAAATATTTCTTTACAAGAAATATAAATTTATAGATGATGTGTATGCCCAAATTGAAACATTTCATAAAAATCTATCCTTTTTAAAGCATTCTTCTTCAAAAGGAAATTTCAGATGAACATTTTCCCCCGTTAGCAAAGATCACTGAGGACAGGATGGTATATGTGAACCATCTGAAGAACACATAGGTGTCCCTGTTAACTGGAGAATAAAATAAAAGGCTCATGGACTTTGAGAGTCATGACATCACACTCTTAGTAGTATTTCAACCTCACCTAGTTGATATTGCCAAGGTACCTGAAGAAGTACAGGTAGAATTGATTGAGCTCTCAGGAGATGACATTTTAAAGTCATTGATGCTATGAAAGATCTAATTGAAATACAGAAAACTGCAGGAGAATACCCATGCTTGCAGCAACATGCCTGAATACTACCATCTTGCTTTTCAACTATTTATTGCTGCAAATCTACATTCTCTTAGTTAACCCAAATCAAGGCACCCTTCAGGTAAAAAAAAAAAAAAAAAATGACTGATCCCCATAAAGAGATGATCAACTGAAACTTCTAACCTTCAGGGTACAACCAAGTGTTCAAATACTTTCCAACGAAAAGCACACACAACAGTAATTAAAATGTTTAGTTGACTTCAATTTTTTTTAAATTATTAAGTCCATAGTGGTTAGATTTTTATGAAATAATACATATTTATAACTGATTGAAGTTTCTTTAGCCTTATTTGATTACAGCTCAATTAATGTAGCCTTCCCACATGAAAATGTTCTTCACTCAAGATCTGGACCTTATTTTTGACTAATTTATAGGACTAATAGTTTAGGGTCAAATCCGCTATGATATTTTAAAATATAAATATCTGGTAATTCCTGATAGGATCAAAAACTAAATGGGTGAGACACTGAAAATAAACTTTTATCCACCATTTTCTAAAAGAATAAAAAAGTAATAAATGCTTTAACTCTACTTAAGGACATATTTACTAAATATATGGATTCACCTTTAAATAGTTGGTGTTAACCACATCTGAACAATATAAGACTTCACTAGAATATAGTGTATCTTATTTATTTGATAAACATTTTTGGTCAATTCATCATTATATTAAAATATAATTTATTGGGTCACAAATATAAAACAGTCCAAATAGTAAACATAAGTTCTAGTACATAGGGGTGCAACTCTGGGTTCAGATTCTTCTGATATTCCACTGGAAAGCACTGACAAAAATCACTGCATGGATTCAGAACACTGTGAAATGATTCTGAATATCCCATTACTGCCAGTAAAAAAATGATGACTTGAAATTCTCAATAACAAAAATTGTCTACACTAATGAAATGCTTGCTTTAAGCCAAAATTAAAGTCCTGTAATAAATAAAAAGAGAAAATTTGAATGAAAAACCTAGCTGATTGAATAGTCATTTCTTCCATACCTGAGTTCCTTTGAGACCAGGAGGTCCAGGAGGCCCTCTATTTCCAAGGAGTCCCTATAAAGGCAATATAAGAACACACAATAAAAATCATAGATCAGTTGACATTTTGATCAATGAGCTTTAATTTGTGGAAAGGCAATATTACTCGGTATCACTGACTTCCCTCTAAGAGGTTATCACAATGTGGTAAGAAGATGAATGAGCATAAAACTATAGGGCATCCAGAACACTGGGAAACACAGGGGAACTTATTTTTAAACAGTATGTTAATGTTCAAAGAAACTGCTCGGTATGTTATTCTTCAAACTCCAAACAACTTATCAGAGAAAGTATTTCTAAATTTAAAGTAATGTGTTCTATTGTTAATCTGGTAATACAGCATCCACAAAGTCTGAAAACAGATGTAGTGTGTTAAAACACATGGTGTTTTAATATCTGTGAAGAGACCAGCAGAGTCTGGAACTCATTACTTGTTAGTTGAATAATTCATTAGTTCTTCATTACTCATTGGTTGAAGAACTAACTGTTCTTTTCTCAACAACAGGGTAAAAAGAGAAGGGCAGTTTGCAGAAGAAAATGACAGTATGAATTGGGCTAGGAATTTTAAGACTATAAAAAACGTTTTGTTAATCAAAATACATGTACGAGTTGTTAAAAATAAATTGATCTTAGAATGAAATCTTTTTAAAGTAACTGTTAAAAAAAAAACCTTCCTAATTAAGAAAAGACCCTATAACATATATTTAACATGGCGATATTTTCTTAATCAATTCTGTTCTCCTAATTATGCAATGTAGAATCAAAGATTTAAGCAAATTTCTTTTAAGAATTATCCATTATAATATTGCTTCTACTGACTCTAAAACCATTAATAGTTTTCATCTAATTTTTAACTGTAGTTAAAGAGTATATTTACCCAGATGACTTTGATCTTTAGTCCTGAAATCAGCAGAGTGATAAACTACATGGAAATCTGTCCTTCGTGTTCTATTAATACCTTGCTCTATCATTGCTAGACTTTAACACAATCAGATAATAAAAAACTCTTCATCAGGGCGGCATCTGTGGCTCAAAGGAGTAGGGCTCTGGCCCCCTATGCCAGAGGTAGTGGGTTCAAACCCAGCCCCGGCCAAAAACTGTAAAAAACCCAAACAAACAAACAAAAAACTCTTCATCAATTTACAAGTGTATAATCCACATCACAAGATTATTATATTAACAGCTCCATTCAAGAAACTGCATCACTATAGGCAATAACTTTCTTTGTGCAGTTTTCTTATTTTTGAAAGAAGTGACAGATTAGATTATAGGAGTGGTAATATTCTGTTTTATGCCAGTCCAATGTACATTAATCCTTCTCCAGGCAAATATGCCCTCATTTTCCTTAAGTAAATATTCTTTCTCCATTCTTGGTTCAGGCTGCTTTCGGAGAGGTACCTCTACCCATTACTATAATGGGAGACATGTAACAGGGACCTAAGTCAGCATCTTCCATACCACTAGAAATAGTGATTATTCAGGAATGGGTAAAGGACCCAAGTCAATCTAACTAAAACAGATTTTGGACTTCGGTGGAACTACCAGGAAGACAGAACAACATTAAGGATGACATAAACTGAACAGTGGGAGAGAGAGTCTGAGAATGAAATCAACAAATGGAGAGAGTAGGCCTGATTAGACTCCTATGATATGATTTGAGGTCCTGGAACCAGTAATGATTGAATCCCTAAACATTTAACATATTTATTTCAACCTGTTTGAGTTGGTTTCTCTTACTTACAACAGAAAGCATCCAAATCGACACAATGACTTCAGTTCTCTTTAATATTCAAAATACTGCTCTTTCAGAATTCAAAGAGAAAGATTTTTAAGTGTTTAGACTTACTAGAGGTGCAGAATCAGAATGCCATAATGTATGTATGTGACAGCTAACACATAATCATTTAATTCGTGTTTTTGTTCATTATTTTTTCATCTGATGTTTTATTAATTGTATAAGGCCCAAAAGACAGCAAAATATTAACCTCTGACTATACAAATATATATACGACATGGTCCCATTATCAATGAGTTCATAATTTATTATGGAAGGTGGTCCTTTAAAATAAAAAGTATTAGGTAAAGTTGTTATAGCAGTAGAGATATATGCATAGTGTAATGAGAAGCAAAATCCTTTCTGGGAGGCTTAGAAAATTTTTAGTGTGTGCAAATAATTTTGTATTGAATTACTACAGGATAATAAAAACTAGTAATAAAAATAAAAATACACTAAAAACTTATAAACAATTCCTGGGGCTCAAAAGGTTCTGAAGGCTCTGTGCCTGTGGCTCAAGAGCCCAATCAGGAAAACCAGAAGTAAACAAATGGTACTACATCAAAGTAAAAAGTTTCTGCACAGCGAGGAGAATAAACAACATAGTGAACAGGCAACCCACAGAATGGGAGAAAATAGCCCCATGTGCAATATGGGGTTAATATTCAAAAAATATAAGGAACCCCTATACCTTGCAAAAAATCTAATAAGCCAATTAAAAATGGGAAAAGGGGCTCGGCGCCTGTGGCTCAGTCGGCTAAGGCGCCAGCCACATACACCTAAGGTGGCAGGTTCAAATCCCCAGCCCGGGCCCGCCAAACAACAATGATGGCTGTAACCAAAAAAAAAAAAATGGTTGTGGCGGGCGCCTGCGGTCCCAGCTACTTGGGAGGCGGAGGCAGGAGACTCGCTTGAGCCTAGGAGTTGGAGGTTGCTATGAGCTGTGATGCCATGGCACTCTACCCAGGGGGATAGCTTGAGGCTCCGTCTCAAAAAAAAAAAAAAATGGGAAAAGGACCTCTGGATAGCTATCCAAAGAAATTGAAAACTAGATCTCAGACAGATACTTGTACTCCTATGTTCACTGCAACTTTACTAACAATAGCCAAGAAGTACAAATAACCTAAATGTCCATTGACAGACAAATGAATAAAGAAATGTAGTATAGTATTGAGCCACAGAAAAGAAGGAAATCATGTCATATGCTAAAGAAGAATGGACCCTGAGGACATTATGCTTTGTGAATTAAGCCAGTAACAGAACAAACAACGCACGGTTCTACTTACTGCAGTATCTAAAGTAGTCAAATTCATAGAAGCAGAAAGTACATTAGAATGGTGGTTGCCAGGGGCTGAGGGCAATGAGGAGTTGCTGTTCAATGGGTTTAATAAAATCTCAGGCACGGGAGATGAAAAAGTGCTAGAGATCTGCTGTGTAACAACGTGTGTGCATTCTGAGTGTTACAATGCTGTACACTGAAAAGTTTACGGGAGTCGATTTCAAGTCATGCGTTTTTTTAAAGAAAAATCTCCCATGGGCTTATTAGTTTTCAAACTCTTCAATGTTATATAGATCTGTCACAATCTGTTTCCTGCTTCCCCCACCTCCCCCGGTAAGGTAGGTTTACTTTATCCTCCATCTCAGGGCTTGTTTTGTATCTGTTGCTTAGAATGTCTCATCCCTTTGCTCCAGTTGGCCAAATCCAACCCATCCAACTTAAATCCCATTTTCTCTATTAAGTCTCTCAGAAAATCCATACAGATGATCCTTTTGTCTGAACTCCTTACTACTCACTTCATGCTTTTGAACTTTTCACACATGCTCAAGTTTCCAGAGGATTACAAGTTCCTATTGGAAAGAAGGTCAAGTTGTGATTTTGATTTTAAGTCATCGTACACTGCCCATTGTACAAACTGAATAAATGTTTCTCAGCTAACTAAATGCTGCCTGGAGAATACAACGGTTTATATAAGAAATCTGCATACAAATCTCTATACAACATATAGAGTGTAAATCTTCAGGGCTGGGTGGAGGTGACCTTAGAGAACTGATTCGAGTTAGGCATCTTCCTCTTACCAAGTTAACTCACCTCTTTACAGATAAATACAAGACATATTGTAATAATTCAATGCAAGAACTATTTCTACATACTATGCAACAAAATCGGACACATAGCAAGCTTTCTCTAAAAACTTACCAGGGTTGCTATACAAAAAATAATAAAAGTCTATTTTAACATTCCTAACTCCATAGCCAAAGTAAAAACACAAACCTTTATAGGAAGAAATAAATTATTCCTCTGTTTACTGAAGAAAAGAGAATATTTATTGGATACTCTTACTTTCTGCAATAAGCAGAAAAGGATGTGGTTTTGCTAATGTTATGGGATTCTTGGAAGCAGACTGCCAAATTGCATAGCTCTCAAGAAGGCTTAATGAAGTATGTTTTGTATCTTCATACAAATATACACGTACATGCAACTCCACAATCAACAGAACCATAGTTAACACAAGTTTCTAATCCTAGTTTGAGGGTTTTAGTGAACTGGCAGAATCTGAATGGAAAATGAAAGTCTTCTTTAGAGCTGTGCCAAATTGCTCTGGAAAGGACCCAATTTGTCTGCAAATAAGGTAATCATGTATTTCAAAGACAGTGCATATGATTTTCTTGATGACCACACTGTACAGCCTCAACACAGCTTTAGTAATTTACATTATGCCGTCTTTCCAAACAAGACATGTATATAAAAATAGACGGAATTTTAAGATGCTTGTATGATACAATGTATCATGTTAACGAGGTCGGTATACTTGGTTTTACCCCTTTGTTTCTAGAAACAGATTCAAGGCCAATGGGAAGGATCAAGAAGAGAGACATTAACAGATCCTTCTTAACCTACAAAACAAAAAATTATAGTCTTATTTTCTAGTTTTTTTGATAAAATTGTCCCTTCTGAAACAGTCTTTTAAAACTCGGTGATGTGTATAAAATTAATTACACTTACACTGTTGGTACTGATGATTCTACAAACTCATGTTTATTGAATTAACTTAAATAAAGTAAATCACTTTACTTTAAAAGTGTTTATTATCCATTAGACATTCAACCACTAGTGTTCATTAAAATGTCTACTTCTAAAATCTTTTGTCCCATTTTTAACATTCTAACTTTAAGAGAAATAGTGAGAAGGAAGGTCTAAAGATCATTACTATAATAATATTGAAAAGGTCAATTGGTTTTCTTCATGTCTGATCTTTTTCATGATGATATTATAAAAAAAAACCCAAAATATCCAAGCCAAGAAGAACTTTTAAAGCTATCTGATTCTTCACCTCATACTATATATGATACTTAAAAACATTAAGTTCACTTCAAGACAATACATCGTTCAGTTATGTGGGGCTCTCATTTAACTTCATCAAATCTTTGATATTGAACTTCTTATGCTTTGTGATAATTTTCTAGATTTCTGTCTATCTCACTAAATTGTAACCTCATCTGAGGGAGAAACCATAGTTTAGTAATCTTTGTAATCCCACATTTAGTACTTGGCCTAAAACAGAGAAAAAACGCCATAAGGACTGAATAAATGAATTAGTGCATGAATGGATAAATATGTTTATGTTATGTGTCAAGTTCAAGTTCTTAAGTACAGGCGAAGATAGACAGGAGAAATCCTCCACTCCACTCTCTACATTGTCTGGCTCTTTCTCTATTCTCCTTCATGCTGCTACTTCTACTTTTCAATTTGGTTTACTAGTAATTGCCTACTATTAATAAATATTTCAACCTATGTCAGTCACCTTAAACTAAATATATCCAGGATCAAATTTCTTGTCTTCCCCATCCTCCATTCTTCCCCTGCTCCTCCTTCTGAGTTCCCTATTTATGTTGAATGACATCGATAACCCAGGCCAGAGTCTGTTTTTACCTTTGACTTCTCTTTCTGCCATCACCTTAATTTAATTAGTTACCAAGTTGTATTGTTCTATGACCAAAATAGTGTTTCACCACAGTTATTCAATCAATCATCTCCTCAACCAATGTGCTTATGCATATTGCTCTGGTTATTATCATAAAATGAGTTATTCTCTTCTCTCTGAAAGGTTAAGTAAGTCTAAAAGAGAGATAGATAAACATATCAGCAGTTATAATATGTGAAGAGCTGTTCTTGATAGATTTTTTTTTTCAGGAGTACAGGAAAAGAATGTCTGTTTTAGATTAAAGAAGAATAGGGAAGGCTTCCTGTATAATGTAATATGTGACGTGTGGTTGTTAGCTTGATAAAGGTAGAGGAAGGCAAAGAGATAGACCCTCCTACCCCCAAAAGAACAGCAAGTAAGCAGCTGTGAGATTTGGATAAGTATGACATGGCTTGGTGTGCTAAAGAGCTTGGCTGAAGGGATGTTTTTGGATGTTGTAGAGTTATAGAGAGATCAAGTCATAAAGAATCTTGTATAAAAAGTAGGGAACCATAAGCCTTAACCTGGAAGCTGTGGAGATCACGGGAGGATTTATGCACAAGAGGGAGAGGATTACATCTACATTTTACAGAGATTATTCCATCAGCAGCTTGAAGGTAGATTTGCAGAAATGCTGGACTGGGGGCAGGAAGAACAACGAGAGGGCTATCATACTAATACGGGTGAAAAATTAAGAGGGTCTAAACTACAACCTTGGCAATCAGAATGATTTTTAAGGGCAAAGAGGGAACATTTTGAGTCAAAGGAGAGATTAGGACAAAGGTGATAATTGATGGCATGAGGTGTTTCAGGAGTCAGGAGAGGATTTGATGCGAAACACATGTGGAGCTTGAACAGGCCGACAGGCAGCGGAATGAACACTTCTACGGAGGCAGAAGGGGAGAGGGAAAGACCACTGTGGAGAGGGCTACGTCTGTAGGTGGCAGGTGGAGTTGCCAGATAAAATACAGGACACTCAGGTAAATCTGCAATTCAGATAAACAGCAAATAGCTTTTAGTGTACAGGCAGTCCCTGAGTTACGAACACGCAACCTCCATACAACTCTTACTTATGAACAGGGGCTACTACAGTTAGACCCCAAGTTACAAGCATACATTTGAGGTACAACTCACACTTATGAGTGGAGGCTATTACGGGTGATAGGTAAATATATCTGTTCCAACTTACATACCAATCTCACTTAAGAACACACCTACAGAACCTATCCCATTTGTAACCCAGGGACTGCCACCTCCTCACAAGTTCCTTTCCTGAATGCCGTACATCCCACGTGTCTGCCTCACTAATTCCTAATCATTCATCAGCTCTGTGTTACCTTCTCTGCCAAGCAAAATCTGACGCCCTTCACCCTGTCCTCTCACTGTATTACATAGTACAGATTACTCAAATAGAATTATATTTGAAATATAATATATTTCATTATTTTAAAGATTTTCATGTTCCTCTTTCTCCAGATTGTAAGTTTCTTGAAAGTAAAAACCTGGCCTTTTTTTCTTGAGAGTAGGTATCTTTATAGCCTTAGGAGCTAACACGATGGCTATCACATAAAAGGCAGCCGATATCTGCTAAATGAATGAATATCCTACTTCAGATCTTTATTTACTGCTTAGTTGTTTTTCTTGTTCATCTCCATACCTGCAATTTCTTTCCTCTTCAAGTTGTCCTCCATACTGACATAATAGTATTGTCTAAAATATAAACCATCTAATAGGCTTTACTATTTAAATATCTTTGATTACTTCGTGATGCCCACAGGATAAAGTAGAAACTCCAACATGGCACTGAATATTCTGCACAATTAAATCCCAAAACTAAGTAGTTAGAACAAGTGTCCTCAACCTACAGCCCATGGGCCACATGTGGGCTGCCTAGGACATTTATCCAGCCCGTCTGGGTGTTCATGCCGTAGCTGCCTGTCCTGCTTAGCAGCCGACTCGTCCCGGGGCCCACAGTCCAGCCCTCCAACAGTCTGAGGGACAGTGAACTAGCCCCCTGTTTAAAAAGTTTGATGACCCCTGAGTTAGAAGCTCAGACTTTGAAATCATATCTGGGTTAGACTCCTGGCTAATAACTTGCTGGCTATATGACTTTATATGGCTATTATCCTCATCTGTAAAGTGAGGCTAATAACTGCCTCATAATGCTACGGTGAAAATTAAATGAGATGGTATCTGTGAAACATTTATTAAAGTACTGTACTGCTTTACACTCCAGGACACTAACAAATACAGCTTTATCAAAACCCTTTCCACCTTCCTGTCCTATCACTTCCCCTCCCTCTGCTCATACTCAGACCTTCCACAGGTTCCACTTTGTAACTTGCCAGTTTTCCAAACTTGAGGCTCTTTCATCCTTGCATGTCATTATTCCCAGCGCTTTATTTGTTCCCAATGACTATTCCACATCAGCCCATATGGCAAAGCTTGGCATTTAAAATTTTGTTATGATCATTCCTTTAGTTTGCATACAAATGAGTAAAGAAAGTGAAAAATGCTTAGGCTTCTTCAGACATTTTGTGCTATGTAAAGTTTTCAGGACACCAGAGACTTTCTCTGACTGTTATCAATGGATATTTTATGAGCCCTACAGGGTTTTAGTGGTCCGACAATTCTCATCCATTTTTTTTTTATTTTTTATTCTTAGCCATTTATATGCTCTAGCTTTTTAAGAGTTTGGTTTTTGCCCATCTCTTCCAAGAAATCTTTTTTGAGGGACTTATGTGCTTTGCAAATATTGTTATCCTAATCTTAGTCCATACCAAACCATAAAAATCATTTTCAATTAATTTAACCTTGGAAAAAAGTTTATTAAGATTGGAAAACTCAAGATATCCATAATTCTTTAGTCTTTCTCTCTTTCTTTCTTTTTTTTTTTTTTTTACCTTTGGTCCTTCAGGGCCGTTTTGTCCAGGAATCCCAATATCTCCTGGAAAACCCTAGGGAACATAAAAATATAGAATTTATTCCATAAAAACAATTTAAATCTCTTAAACATATAAAAATTTCCTTTACCTTTCCTTTATCCCCAGTTAGAGCAACCTACCAGCCTCAAAAATTTCAATATTAAAGATTAGTTCAATTAGGCTCTTGTTTAACATTGGAATACAAAACTTATAGTGTACTAGAACAGTATTTACCATCAGTTATTACAAGCAATCCTCAGACCCCAAGAAAGTCCTCTAGTGCTATATAAGAGAGTGAAAATCTTATTCACAAATTAACCACAACTTGGAATAATGCAAAAAGGTATGTGCTGTGTTCTTTCAATGTCACATAGGACACAGGGCCACCAAAGATTAGATGAATGTACTCTGTTAGACTCATTGTCATTGTTTACAAACTACATGTCACCTTGTAGATTTTTGTTAGGTAGGGCTGCAAGACAACTTCTATCTGATAAAGAAAATGAATCCCAAGTGCTATGGCCTTTGTAGGATTAATCAGCTTTGTGTCTAACTCAACTATCTTATCGTAGCGTATTTAATTGTTTATAAAGACTTAGCTCCTCAAATACTCTTTCAACTCAACATCTTACTGGTTCCATCATTAATTATTAAGTGGAATAAAAATCTTTAATCCATATGTATTTTATGTTTTCATGAGAATCATACTTTACCTAGTTAGAAAGTATGTAAGCGGTCTAAAACACTTGGCCAAAGACACAGAAATGGACCATGGTGTGAAATAAAATTGGTGCTGGGAAAAGGCTTAAACTGTGTTTTTTAAATGATTAAAATTATTGCTGAAATAATGGATTGGAATATGATTCATCAAGATGAATTTCAATAATGATAATAAGCTAACAATTGTGGTTTCACTTATTTGAACCAGTCACAGATAAAGCAGTTTCAGTGTTTTCCTTTAATATAGAGAAAGGTGGGGAAAGGAAGGATCATCTTTTTAAAAGTAATGAAGGTTATAATTAAAATATGAATGTCAGCAAGGCAGAGTAGTTTAGTGGAGAGACAAATATGACAGGACTAAAAAAAAACCCAATGAATATATGGAACAGCAAGGTTGGTCTAGGGTATTTTTTCTGGAAAGAAAAATAAGAATGTGATACCAACTCATCCAGTCTGGATTAAGACAGAAATACCTAAACTTGGATTCCGTGCAGAAAAATATAACTTGGGGACATTTCTGGCAAAAGAAAAAGCAGTGGTAACAGAAAGACTGATCATAGGTCAGAGTTTTGGATGTTCTGGAATAGTTTAATGCAGATAGTTTAATACAGACTTGTTGATTGCTTTACTAGTCGAATGGTGTCAGGTTCACTTATGTTAACATATATATATGACAATTTTTTAAATATTAGATTCTTTTCCTGATAATTTCATACCCTCTCCCTAGAACACATCCTTTGTTAACAAGGTTTTTGTGTGTTGTATGTGTGTGGAAAATCCTTGTGGACTTGAATCAAGACATTCGGTTCTAGCTCTTTTTGTAACCCTAGCTAGTTGTCCGAAATTGAACTCCTTATCTTCCCCATTATGCTCCTCCTTCATTCTGTGTTCACTATCGGTGTGAATGTAACCTCAGTCTACCAGTTTCTAAGCCAAATAGCTGTACATCATCTTGGAATATTTCTTTACTTCCCCCACCCTTACAACCTTCCCATCACTTACTAAGCCCCATCCATTCTACCTCCTAATTCCCTGCCCATTTGAGCCACTTTTCTCTGCCTCGCCTACCCTAGGGCAAGTCCCTATCCCTGGTCCCCAAACAACTCTTCTTTCCTTAATTCATGTTCCCATCTCCTTATATAAGGCACTAGTCACTCAGTACCCAGACTATTTATTCTATGCAAATCTGCTCACGTTACTTTGTCACTGGCCTCAAAAATAACATGTAAATCCTTAACACATGGTTTATGGGGCTTCCACGGTTATGAATCTACTTACCTCTTTTTTCTACTCTGGTCACTGACCTAATTTCATACTATGAAAGCATACATCCTCTTTCACATCTGCATTTTCCTCTGCCTTGTATAACTCTCCTGTAACTGTCTTCACCTACAACACTTATATTTTAAGTAGAAGATTGAATAGTATTTAACTGACAAATCTTTCCTGTCCTCCATACTTTCGAAGAGGTAGGTCACTTCTAAATACTGCCCCTTCATCCTCCAGGCCTACAAGGTCACTGAACGTAGTGTTTGGCTTGTATT
>CAUYQV010024354.1:0-18950 GCA_963574575.1 Galagoides demidoff | reverse complement strand
GAAAGCAGACAGAAATAAAACAAGTTTTAGGAATTTCCATGAAGGCTGTGTTGATCAGTTTGATGGAAGTATTTCGGATTGCATATGAAAACCCCACACTGTACCCCAGAAGTGCATTAATGTACATAGTTACCATTCAATTAAAAAAAAAAAAAGAGTAAAAAACCTGGCAGCGCCTGTAGATCAAGCACCTAAGGCGCCAGCCACATACATCCGAGCTGGCAGGTTCGAATATGGCCCGGGCCTGCCAAACAATGACAACTACAACCAAAAAATAGTCGGGTGTTGTGGCGGGCGCCTGTAGTTCCAGCTACTCGGGAGGCTGAGGCAAGAGAATTGCTTAAGCCCAGGAGTTTGAGGCTGCTGTGAGCTGTGACACCACGGCCCTCTACCCAGGGCGATACCTTCGCTCTTTCATGAGAGGGACCTGCTTCCAGCTCTCTTTGTAAGTGCTCTAAACTAACTCTTTGTTCTTCCTAAATAAAAACTCTCTGAAAAAAAAAAAAAAAAGAATGAAAAACCTAGAGCAGGCCCTGTGGTTCATGCCTATAATCCTAACACTCTGGGAGGCTAAGATAGGTCGATCCCTGAGCTCAGGAGTTCAAGACCAGCCTGAGCAAAGAGCAAGACCCTGTCTCTACTAAAAAATGGAAAAACTATCCAGGTGTTGTGGGGGACTCCTGTAGTCCCAGGTACTGGGAGACTGAGGCAAGAGGATAGTTTGAGCCCAAGAGTTTGAGGTTGCTATGAGCTATGATAATGCCACACATGGCACTACCTAGGGCGACAGGATGAGACTGTCTCAGGATAAAAAAAAGAGTGAAAAACATTGTTCTGCATGTGTATGTAGTAGTACAATTATAAAGAAAACTGAGGTAATTATCACAGAAGTCGGGATATGGTTCCCTGGGGAATATGTGTGTGGTGGTATGGAGGGTAGTTGTCATGGATTGATGCTGGGGAGTGGTGGAGGCTTCTGGAAAGCTGGCAACATTCCACTCATTGACCTTGGTGGTAATTACATGGGTGTTTGAATTATAGTTATTTGTTACATAATACATATGTTTTATGTATTTATCTTTATATATATCTTTAGTTATGTTTGAGCATAGTTATATTTCTTAGTAAAAAGAAAAATTCATTCATTGAACAACATTTATAATATATACATGCTACATATGAAGTCACTGTTTTTAGTAATAGAAACTGCAGTGAACAAGGTGAATTCCTTGTCCTAAAATCATTTGAATAAAATAAAGTTAGGTAGAGAGGAGACTATGGTAGCTGTAGAGATAATTCAGTATTTGATAGTATTCTCAAGAAGGAACCTCTGGGGAGGCAAAGTTTGAGTAGGATAAAAAGGAGTGAAAGTGTGTTCCATGCAAAGGAAAGAACATGTGAAATCTTCGGAACTGATGTTGCTGAGGTGGTATGGTCAGCTCTGAAAGGGTGTAGGAGATGAGGTTAGAGGGGTATTCGGCCCTAGATCTCAGGGCTCTGCCAGCTATGATACTGAGTCAGGATTTTCTTTGGTATGCTGGGAAACCAGTGATGTGTTTTTTGGCAGGGAAGCATCATTACCTAAATCAGGCGTCCTCAAACTACGGCCCGCAGGCCGCATGCAGCCTGCCTAGGACATTTATCCGGCTGGCCGGGTGTTTTTGCCACCGCTGCCTGTCCTACTTAGCAGCTGACTCGTCCTGGGGTCCACAGTCCGGCCCTCCAACGGTCTGAGGGACAGTGAACTGGCCCCCTGTTTAAAAACTTTGAGGACCCCTGCTTAGACCTTTCTTATTCACAGTGACTGAAGCTGTATTCAGACAAGAGTGCCCCCCCACCCCTTGCCTTCCCACCCCACACACATACACTCAGCTTCTGGAAGAGCCCCTCTTCTGAGTTAGTGTCTGTGAGGTGAGATGTGTAGGAGGAAGTTGATGCGAAGAGGAGCTTTGTCTCTGTTTCCTGCCTGTTGGGAGGTGTATTCCTCAGTCGGCCTCTAATGTCTTATCCACTCACAAAGAATACAGATTGCATACTAGCTGAAACTAATCTTCCCTGAAAGGGCTAATTTTCCTCTGAAGAGTAAACAGATTCTTGTTCTTCAAACAGTTCATTTTGGATTAGCAGCTCTATATCTGGTATACTTGTTGAAGCAAATTTCCCCCAGGTTCCTTTCTTGGGGCTAATGGCTTTAAAATGGTGGCTGTAAGTGTCTCAGTCATTGTTACCTCTGTTGGATGACCCATAGTCATCCCTGTATCTAGGACACTTTACAGTGAACAACAGCTGTTCATCAGCTGAATGGGATTTTGATCCTTTTGAGGTGGGGAGCTGTATTATTTGTTTTCTTCTTAAAAGTCTGCTTCATTTATAGGTGTTGTATGGCAATTTTTAATCAGCTCATCCTTGATAAAGTTAGGAAAACACGATTGCTTCTCAGCCAGATAATGGTAATTTACATTTCCAAAGGACATCCACATATGTGACCTCCTCTGATCCCATTTCCACCTGTAATGGCAGCAGTGGTAATTATTCATCATTTGGTAGATGAGGAAACTGAGTGTCAGAAGTTTAGTGACATTTGGTGAAAGCCTTACACTGGTTACAGGAAAACTGGTTTGAGGATTGGTTTTTGTACATTTTCCAAGATGGGTAGTCAATCAGAAATAAAAATCTCTTCACATATGTTTCTATCACATTGGTTTAGTTTATTTTTTAGTTGATATTTGCTGGGCCATGTTGTTTTGGATGCCTCTTAGCTTCAGAATCACTGGGTAAAATGAATCCAGAGGTTTGGAATTCATTGTTAGCCATTTCTGTCTATATATATCAAGGGTGTGCTAGAAAGATTAAGGATGGTATGCTGAGAGCATCGCTTCAACTAACACAGAAAAGGGGATTTTGCATATAGAAGCCCTACTTTATGAAGACAGCATTTCCTGATTGGTATTATTGTTAATTAGTAGATTAAAAACATCAGGGTGATAATTGCTTACTCCTTCAGCATATCGGTATTTTTAATTGGTATATTCTTGTATTGATTATTTGAGCCTGTTCTTAATTATGTACCCAGAGAGAGCCATGCTTGATTTAAGAGTCTTTTGGTTGGTTGTATTGGTTACAGCTGTATCTAGTTCTGATTTTCTTTTTCAAAAGAAGAGAGCCTAAAGTTCTAGCATATTAAGTCTAAATCTTGGAAGTTGCCAGGCTCAACATTCAGATTAATTACTGTAAGGGTAGATCTTTTTAATGCTGCTATGTTTTTGTTTTTGAAACAGCCTCACTTGGTCACCCTTTAGCTCACAGCAACCTCAAACTCTTGCGTTCAAGTGATCCTCTTGCCTCAGCCTTTCAAGTAGCTGGGATTATAGGTGCCTGCCATAACACCCAGCTATTTTTTAGAGATGGGTCTTACTCTTGCTCAGGCTAGTCTCAAACTCATGAGCTCAAGCAATCTACCCACCTCGACCTCCCAAGTGCTGGGATTACAGGCATGAACCACTGCGCTAGCCTTTAATGCTGCTCTTTTGACCTAATACAATGGCAGTTAATCTTTTTTTGACCTGTAATCTGTATTCTCTCAGTCCTTGTAGATAGCTTAGTGTATTAGGTTGGAGAGGTGAAAACAAAATTAGATGAGCTGTCTTTGTCGTATGTGAGGTGTGTCCCCTAAAATGTATACCTGGCAAATCAAATGAGTCGGAGATGATAGGAAGGTTGGAGTTGGGTGAGGGAGGGATTGCCAGCAAACTGTGTACTCTTTTGTTACCTATGCTAATTAGCCTGTAGTTCTGGTTCCTAAACATTGTTGCTTTGAAAAATATCTGGATGAGTATGGTGGCCTCATGACTATAATCCTAGCACTTTGGGAGACCCAGACAGGAGGTCACCTGAGGCCAGGAGTACAAGAACAGCCTGAGTATTATAGTGAGTCCCTGTCTCTACAAAAATATTTAAAAATTAGCTGGATGTGGTGGTGCACACCTGTTGTGTCTCACACTTGGGAGGCTGAGACAAAAAAATCACTGGAGCCTCGGAATTCAAGTCTGCAGTGAGCGATGATACTGTTGTACTCTAGCCCAGACAATAGAGCAAGACCCTATCTGTAAATAAACAATCAGTATTCAGTGAATGAACATAATCAGCAGAAAAGCAGGTAATGTTTGAAGCTGATAGCATCTCTTCCATTCTCTTCATTGGAGTCTAAGACAATCCAGCGCTATCATATAATTTTTTTGTTTGTTTTTTGAGATAAAGTCTCACTATGTTGTCATGGCGTCACTCCTCACAGCAACCTCAAACTCTTGGGCTTACATGATTCTCTTGCCTCAGCCTCCCAAGGTGCCCCATACAACACCCAGCTTTTTTTTTTGTTATTGTTGTCATTGTTGTTTAGCAGGCCCTGGCCGGGTTTGAACCCACCAGCCCTGGTTTATGTGGTTGGCACCCTAACCACTGAGCTATGGGTGCTGAACCTTATCATATAATTTTTTTTTTTTTTAGAGAGAGTCTCACTTTATCGTCCTCAGTAGAGTGCTGTGGTGTCATAGCTCACAGCAACTTCCGGCACTTGGGCTTAGGTGATTCTCTTGCCTCAGCCTCCCAACTAGCTGGGAGTACAGACTCCTGCCACAACGCCCGGCTATTTTGTTGTTATTGTTGCAGTTTGGCTGGGGCCAGGTTTGAACCTACCACCCTCAGTATATGGGGCCAGTGCCCTACTCACTGAGCCACAGGTGCCAGCCTTATCATATAATTTTTAACACTAAAGAGAATTTCTAGTTTATCTGGACCAATGGTATGTAAAATGTTTGCTTTTCAGAGATTCTGTAAATCTGAATGTGTTTTTAAAATTTATAACGCTTTGAAGAATC
This sequence comes from Galagoides demidoff, assembly GCA_963574575.1. Classification (NCBI taxonomy): domain Eukaryota; kingdom Metazoa; phylum Chordata; class Mammalia; order Primates; family Galagidae; genus Galagoides; species Galagoides demidoff. The sequence continues at coordinate 14,076 of CAUYQV010024354.1, read as the reverse complement.
ATTACCAAATGCATGGAACACTAAAGAGACCACTAGTGCCTTTTGAGCATTTTCATGTTTTATATATTAAAGTTTTGCTTAATGTTTTATTTGGGGGAAAAGGTGTTTTTTTTGATCTGTGTATTAAAGAAAACATCATTTACATCACTAATTTGTTACTAGTTAAGGAAGCTGAGCCCCAGTGAAGTTAAGTCTGTAGTCCCAGGTCCTTTGCTACTTCTAGGGGGGCTTTTATTGGCTCAACAAGTAAAACAAGGCATCTGTTTGGGAATAAATAATGTAATACTGATTAAGAAAAAAAGTGGGTGGTAATTCATTATTTGTAAGGAACAACCCTAGTTATAATTTCATTAATTAATAATTATGTTGTAACAAAGCCCCAAATCTTACTAGCTTAACAGAGGGGTTAAAAACTGATATTCTTACTTAGTGGCTCTCAATTCAGGCAGTGATACATTGATGCAGCCATTGCCTTCCATCTTGTGACTGGTGTCTTTAAATGTTGGCTTCCAGGGTCCTAGAACAAGGGAAAGCCTTGAAGGTTTCTGTGGGTCATGTCTAGAAATGATACACATGGCTTCCATTCATTTGCTGGTCAAAGCTCAGTCACAAAATCATACTCAGTGATAAGAGAGGCTGGGAAATGTAGGCCAGCTTGGTGGCCTGGGAGAAGATGAAATGGGTTGGTGAATAGTTAGCCAGTCTCACCAATAACAATGTCAATAGAAAGAGCCTTGGACTTTGCTTTTCTTGGCTTCTGTTATCTGAAGAGGTCAGAGTGGCTGATGGCTAAGATCCTTCCAATTCTAATCAGGTAGGCTTCCAAGGCAGATAGTTGTAACAGTACCACCTTTTGGGATACACATAACACTATTCTGTTCTGAGTAGAAAAGCTGTTGGTCTTTTTGTATTCAGGTAATATCTCTGATAATCACGTTGTTGGGTAAATTCCTTTGAATTTGTAACTTGATCCAGAATCCTCAAAATTTTAAAAGTAGCTATCTTTTCCCTTTTTGCCTTAGGGTAAGATAGGCTCTTTCATAGTTATATCAGGTAGTCTAACACTGTTACAACAGATAAACTTTAAGAGCACAATGGCTTTACATAGTAGAAGTTTCTTTCTCATTCCCATGAAGTCCAAATGATGTTTGTGTTTATTTTATTTATTTTTGTTCTGAGACAGAGTCTTACTATGTCACCCTCAGTAGAGTGCTATGGTGTCACAGCTCACAGCAACTTCCAACTCTTGGGCTTAAGCAATTCTCTTGCCTCAGCCTCCCTTGTAGCTGTCGGGACTACAGGTGCCCATCACAATGCCTGGTTATTTTTTGTTGAAGTTGTCATCGTTGTTTAGCAGGCCTGGGCTGGGTTCAAACCCACCTGCCTTGGTGTATGTGGCTGGCACCCTAACCCCTGAGCTATTGTGTTTAAACATGAGAAAAAAGTAGGACTGTGTTTTAATGGAAAGAATTGACCTGGAAAACAAGCCCATGCTCTGTCATAATTTTCTGACCTTGAATAAATTTTCATTATGGGTCTCAGTTTCTGTCAGTAAAATTAGGGGATTGAACTAGATGATTCCTTCACACTCTAAATGTCCATTTGTTTGTACACAGTATGTGATCTCTATTAGAAAATTCTTAGGGGCAAATTCTCACATGATGTAGTAGACTGTGTGTGGTAGCTTTGTAATGCTGCCTTCTTTGCACATAGAACATATTTATCCTTTTGTGGGCCCCAAGGCAGCTTCTCTTCTCACCTAAATTTACTCTTCTGTATGACAATAAAGAAAGGTTGAGATGATTGGTGCCACAACAGTGTGGGGAGTGAGGAGATGTTTATGTGCTTTTCCTGTTTAAATTACGTATCATAGTACTTTCTGGGGGTGGGGGTTTCTTTTTTTTTATTAAATCATAGCTGTGTACATTAATGCAGTCATGGGGTACAGTGTGCTGGTTTTATATGCAAGTTGAAATGTTTTCATCAAGGCTTTACAAGGGTGACATTCTTCAGTTCTCTGCAAATAAATCACATTCCAAATTAATGATTAGTGCTGCATGTTTGTCATTTGCAGAACTGCAAGAATTCCCTCTGCACACACCTCTCGTCATCAGTTGCTTGGTTACAGCTTTTCATATTATCCAAGTCTAGTGATGTTGCTATGGATACCAGTTATTCCTCCTCCTATGACATTGTCTGGTTAAGCTGAGTATAGGCAAAATGTAACTATGACATCAGAAGTGTTTTAGCAGGTCTTTTCCTTTACATTAAGGATAAAATCTAAGAGATAGTAATTCCATGTGTTCTAATAGTATTTCACATATAAACTAAAATAGCTGAATCCTCAACACAGTCCATCACGTAGGACCTTTATTCCATTATTCTATAGAAGTGAAACTAACAGATTGTAAAATATGAATTTGAGACCTGTACGGTGTCCAGCCTAGGTTACATACAAACCAGTGTCCTCCTATGGAGAGGGCTGTGCACAGACTATAATCAATATCCTTGTCCCTTAAAGGTAGGGACATTTGGGGATGCTTTTTGTCAAACTCTTAATTTACCTGACATCCGTGGTCTAAATTTTATTGTCATTTAATGTCACAGTTGTGTGTGTTTTCATGCTAGGTTTTGGACAAGATGAGTGCAGGGACTATGTTTTTAACTTGTTTTTATCCACCATAACACTTAGTGCCACATATATGGCAGGGATCTGGAAAAGCTTATTGATTTATTCTGAAGACTGAAAGAGTAGGTAATTACTGATTTGATTTTAAATTTCTAGCATACTAGCTCAGTGCCCGTAACTAAGTGGTTAGGGCACCGGCCACATACACGGGGCCGTTCTGCTAAACAACCCAGCCTCAGTTGCTAAACAACAATGACAACTACAGCAAAAAAATAGCTGGGCATTGTGGCAGGCACCTGTAGTCACTCCTAACTACTTGGGAGGCTGAGGCAAGCTGTGAGTTATGGACACTCTACTGAGGGTGACACAGTGAGACTCTGTCTCAAAAAAAATAAATAAATTTCTAGCATAATATTTTAAGATGGTGAGAGAACACTGTCATAGATGACAAGGTTAACATGTTACTTAGGTCTTGCCTAGTCTTGACCCTTTGATCTCATAGCTAACTAAGGCCCTAAAGAGGATGTGATTCATGTATGGTCACAGAGTCAGTAAAGCTGCGGCTTATGTAAATATATATTATAAAACATTTTTGTAAAAATAGGGTTTAAAAATCTTTGCAGTAAAAATAATTGTTCTTAAATGATAGTGTTTTGTTTTACATAGTGTGTTTACTTAAAAAGCTAACAGATATATTGTTTTTTCCTTTTTTTTTTTTTTTTTTGAGACAGAGTCTCACTTTTTTACTCTTGGTAGAGTGCGTGGCATCATAGCTCACAGCAACCTCCAACTCTTGGGCTTACGTGATTTCTCTTGCCTCAGCCTTCCAAGTAGCTGGAACTACAGATGCCTGCCACAGCGCTTACTTTTTAGAGACAAGTGTCACTCTGGCTCTGGCTCAGGCTGGTCTCAAATTCATGAGGTCAAGCAGTTCACCTGCCTTGGGCTCCCAAGTGCTAGGATTACAAGCATGAGCCACTGCGCCTAGCCTCAGATAGATACATTATTAAAGATGAACTTCAGTGTTTAACAGGAGCCCTATGAAGAGCATACCAATTATTTCTTGTCAACTCGAAGCCTTGCAGTCTACCTAAATATTTGACTTACTCTTCAAAAACCAAATGGAAATTTAGCATAGCATAAGATTGAAGCCTCAAAAGAGGAATTATAATTCAAGACGAACTTCTCCTTCCTCAGGAGTAGAGGATGGAGGAGTCTGCCCCCTCCTTTCTTTTCTCACTGCCTTTTCTCTTGATGAAGCTTTTTCTTAACTTTATGCATTATCCAAGAACATATCTCCCTGCCTTTAAGTTCTACCCCCTCCATTTTTTCCCATTGTCAGTTACCTTCCTCCTTGGAAGCTCTGAGCAACTCATATTCTTTATGGGACCTCCTTTGCCTGACTAATAGTTAAGAATGCGTTTCGCATTCAAAAGCTGGTACCATCCGACCCTAGTATACATTTCTAGCCATTGCCTTTCTTTTGTGCCTTATGCTTCAACCAAATTAGCCTGTTTCCTGAGAAAGCCCTGTGCTTTCCCACTTCATATTGCTCTTCCCTTGTCACTTGTTGGAATTTCCCCCAATCTGGAATTTTCCTCAGTTGCTACTTGTTTCTTGACACCTTTGCTGTTGTTCTCTCACCAGTTATTTTGTTTGTTTTTCTTTTTTTGAGACAGAGACTCACTCTGTTGCTCAGGCTACAGTGCCATGGCATCAGCCTAGCATACAATAACCTCAAACTTCTAGGCTTAAGAAATCCTCCTGCCTTAGCCTTCTGAGTAGCTGGGACTATAGGCCCCCACCACAGTACCTGGCTAATTTTTCTGTTTTTAGTAGAGACAGTAGCTCACTCTTGCTTAGGCTGATCTTGAACTCCTGAGCTCAAGAGATCCTCCCACCTCAGCTTCCCAGAGTAGTAAGATTGAAGACGTGTGAGTGAGCCACTGCCCCGTGAGCACTTTCCCCACCAGTTTTGGTCTCTCTTACTGACCATCTAGAGCATATTAGTGCCTTTTTTGGTCATTTACATTCTGCCATCTCTTATGGTTAAGTCATGTACATGACTATTGAGTCACAGACTGAAAGCTCAGGGCTTTCCCCACAGAGGGCTGAGCACCTTGTCTGAAAGTTTAGTATGTATTAGAACTAGATTAACAAGTCAATTAGGCATATATTATTTAGTTCTGTGGTTCAAGTATATAGAAAATATAACCATTTAGTAAAAGGTTTAACCCATTCAGGAATATTTTGCTTACTTTAACATCTTGCTGAATTCCTTCACCACTGTCTAGATTACTGGTTTTCAGTCTTACAATATAAAGATCACCTTCCCCTTTTAAAACCTAATCTAGTGACCTATAACATTTTAAAACAGACAATGAATATGATGGACAGTTTATAAAATTCATCCATTTGTAAATGTATAGATTCAATTATTTATAGCAATGTACAGAGTTGTGCAACCATCACCACCATAATCCAGCCTTAAAACATTTCCATCACTCCAAAAAGTTCCTTCTGTAAGTTAGTCCTCTGTCTACTTATCCTCAGGCAACACTGATTTGTTTTCTGTGTGTATTAATTTTCTTTTTCTGATGTTTCATATAAATAGAATCAGACAATATGCAGTTTTTGTGTCTGACTTCTTTTTATTTTTTTGAGATAGAGTTTCACTTTGTCACCCCTAGTATAGTGCCATGGCATGATAGCTCACAACAATCTCAGACTTTGGAGCTCAAGCCCTTCTTTTGCCTCAGCCTCCGGAGTAGCTGGGACTACAGGTGTCTACCACAACACCTGGCTATTTTTAGAGATGGGGTCTCACTCTTGCTCAGGCTGGACTCCAACTCATGAGCTCAGGTGATCTGCCTACCTTGGCTTCCGAGAGTGCTAGGATTACAGGCATGAGCCACTGCCCCTGTCCTTATATCTGTGCTTTCACTAGCATAACGTTTGTTTTGTTTTTGGAGATAGAGTCTTTGTTGCCTTCAGTAGAGTGCTGTGACATCATAGCTCACAGCAACCTCAAACCCTTGGGCTCAAGTGATTCTCTTGCCACAGCCTCCCAAGTAGTTGGGACTACAGGTGCCCACCACTACACCTAGCTACTTTTAGACACAAGGTCTTGCTCTGGCTCAGGCTGGTCAGGAGAACCTCTGAGCCCAGGCAGTCCACCCACCTTGGCCTCCCAGAGTGCTAGGATTACAGGCGTGAGCCACTGCACCCGGCCTAGCATAATGGTTTTGAGGTTCATTTATGTTTAGCATATAATAGTTCCTTTTTATTGCTGAATGGTATTCCTTTGTATGGATATATGGCATTTCATTTTCTGTTAACTAGTTGATGGAGATCGAATTGTTTCCAGTTTTCTTTCCACTGTTACACTTAGTGCTATTATGAACATTCATGTGGACACATGTTTTCATTTCTTTTGGGTAAATACCTAGGAATGTATGTCTGTATAACTTACCAAACTAAAACAACAACAATTAAAAAACAAACAAACATGTCAAACTGATTTTCAAAGAAACATGTACTATTTTACATTCCTGCCAACAATTGCATGAAGGTTCCAGTTTCTTCATAAGAGGACCCCTTTTTAACATTAAAAAAAAATCTGGCTTGGTGCCTGTAGCTCAGCAGCTAGGGTACCAGACATATACACCAGAATTGGTGGGTTTGAACCTAGCCTGGGCCTGCCAAACAACAATGACAGCTACAACCAAAAAATAGCCAGGTGTTGTGGTGAGTGCCTATGGTCCCAACTACTTGGGAGGCTGAGGCAAGAGAATCACTTAAGCCCAAGAGTTTGAGGTTGCTGTGAGCTGTGACATCACGGCACTCTACCAAGGGTGACATAGTAAGACTGTGTCTCAAAAAAAAAAAAAAAAAAAAACCAACAACATAACACTGTGGCCAGGCACTGTGGCTCACACCTATAATCCTGGCAGTCTGGGAGGCTGAAGGGGATGGATTGCTTAAGCTCCAGAGTTCGAGACCTGCCTGAACAATAGTGAGACCCCATCTCTACAAATATCAGCTACTTGGGAAGCTGAGGCAAGAGAATCACTTCACAATGGCACTCTATTGAGGGCAACAAAGTGAGACACTGTCTCAAAAAATAACCAAACCTGTAGACTCACATGGTAATAGATGTTGTTTTAGTGTTAGCAGATTGGCAAAAAGTATTAAGATGACACATTAAGGGGGCGGTGCCTATGGCTCAGTGAGTAGAATGCTGGCCCCATATACCAAATGTGGCGGGTTCAAACCTGGCCCTGGCCAAACTGCAACAACAACAACAAAATAGCTGGGCATTGTGGCCTGTAGTCCCAACTACTCAGGAGGCTGAGGCAAGAGAATCACCTAAGCCCAGGAGTTGGAAGTTGCTGTGAGCTGTGATGCTACAGCACTCTACCAAGGGTGATAAAGTAAGACTCTGTCTCTAGAAAAAAAAAAAAAAGATGACACATTAGGGATTGAATAAAGCTTTTAAAAGGGTTTATATTCTATACTCACAATAGCATGTATAATCAGCACAATGTATTCAATTAATAGGCAGTACTTTTATAGCAACTCAGTGTTGCTGAAGTATCGTCTAAGTTGAGAGCCACTTGTTCAATACTTGTTGAGAAATAAATATAAGCTATCTTGTTTGTTATGCAGCATCTGTAAAAATAGAAATCTACTGCATAAAGTTGTTTGAAGACTAAATAAAAACGATGTCAAGCTTTGGCCCCATAGTAGTTGCTCAATTAGCGAGTGGCAAGCTATAGTAGCAAGCAGTGTGAGGCCAGAGAGCCACACAGCTCAGAATTCTAACTTACATGAATCCGGCCAGATTACAGTAGCCTCTTGTTTTCTCACACTTTCCTTAAAATGGAGACTGAATGTATACTTGAAAACGCCTGTTTCCATGTTTGGTTTTTTTTTTTTTTTTTTTTTTGAGACAGACCCTCAAGCCGTCGCCCTGGGTAGAGTGCCATGGCATCACAGCTCACAAGCAACCTCTAATTCATGGGCTCAACTCCTGCCTCTGCCTCCAAAGTAGCTGGGGCTACAGGCACCCTCTACAACACCCAGCTATTTTTTGGTTGCAGCCATCATTGTTGTTTGGCGGGCCAGGGCTGGATTCGAACCTGCCAGCTCAGGTGTATGTGGCTGGCGCCTTAGCTGCTTGAGCCACAGGCACTGAGCCACCATGTTTGATTCTTGTTGCCTTCAGATTGCTATTTATATCTACCCATTGCCTCTGGTTTAGTCTTTTTGGGGTAGGAACCTTTTCCTCTACCCCCAATCTCTTAAAAGTGCTTAGTATGACAAATGTTATCTCTGTATTCTAAAGTTGTAATTCTCATCCTTGATTGCACATTAGAATCACCTGGACAGCTTTTGTGCTGACTACTAATGCCTGAGTCACACATCCAGAGATTTGATTTAACTGTTCTGGGATGTGACCTGGACATCTAGATTTTTAAAAGCAGGTGATTATAATGTGTATCCAAAGATGAGAATTACTGTTCTATGTAAGACCAGGATTGCAGACAGCTGTTCTTGCCTGATTTAGTATCAGCAGCTGATGTTACAAGTATCTTAATTCCTTCATCAGTAAAGGGGTTGAACAAAATGGACTCTTGGATTCCCTCGTAGAATCTGAGAGTTCCAACTCACTGGAGGAAGCTCTCAGGTAAGCTTTTCTTCCTCTTATGTATCACACTCAGTGTCTAAGAAGGAAGTTGTAGAATGAAAGCAAAAACCTTGAACCTTGCTGAAGTCAGGGCATATTTATCCATCACTCTTCCTGGGAGGCAGTGTGGCCTAGAGAAGTAAATACAGGTTTTGGCACTAGATGAATCTAGGTTTACAGGCAGTCCCCGGGTTAGGAATAAGATGGATTCTGTAGATTTGTTCTTAAGTTGATTTTGTATGTAAGTTGGAACATGTATGTTTGTAATAGCCTCTGTTCATCAGTGAGTCATACATCAGTCTAATGTTTACAACTTGGGGACTGCCTATATTTTGGCACTATTGATTACTGGCTGCGTTGGTTGAGGTTCAGGGAGTTTTACAATTTCACATTTTCTTCATCTAGAAAAAATAGAGTTAAAATAAAAAAGAATCATACGATACACCTTGCAGGGTTTTAGGGCTGTAGACTATATATGCAGTCTTTACAGTTTTGCTTTGTGAATAGTGGCTGTATATGCACTATTAATTCATGTTCTGGCTTACTGACTGGGCATTTAAGCCCAAGGACTATGAAATTAAGAGACTGTGTTAAAAAAAAAAAAAAGAGAGAGAGAGAGACTGCTTAAACTCACTTTTTTTTCCCCGCAGTTTTTGGCTAGGGCCGGGTTTGAACCTGCCACCTCTGGTATATGAGGCCGGCGCCCTACTTCTTTGAGCCACAGGCACCACCCTGTTTAAACTCATTTTTATCTCTAGTAGTTTTTAAAGTGCCCTGTGTTCAGAAGGGTAAAAAATTTGATGATGATACAGAATACAGAAAATTTCTTTTTAAAAAAATCTGGCTGCTCTTACAGATAAATAATAGAGATGTGGCATTATAACATGCGTGCTCAACAACAAGCACGTATTGCCACACATTTTTTGTTTGTTTTGCAGGGAGGTTGTTGGTTCTTATATTAAATGGACTGGCCTTGAGGTCCTGGGTTCAAGCAATCCTATCTTAGCCTCCCTGGTAGCTGGGACTACAGGCACACCTCACCACACCCATCTAACTTTTCTTCTTTTTTTCTTTTTGTTTTTCTTTTCTTTTCTTTCTTTTTTTTTTTTTAGAGACAGGGTCTCATTATGTTGTCCAGGCTAGTCTCCAACTCTTGGCTTCAAGTGATCCTCCAGTCTTTGGGCTCCCAAAGTGCTACAATTTTAAATGTGTTTGTTCTGAAACTTACATGAAATGCAAATGAATATGCATTCGTGGAGGTGAATACCATAATGTCTGATTTATTTTAAAATACTTCAGAAAATATTGACAAAGCAAATAGAGCAAAATGTTAACATTAATATTTGTAGGTGATGGATACATGATTATTCATGTAGTATTTTCTCTTCTGTATACCTGAATTTTTTTTCTTTTACTTTTTTTTTTGTTTTCCTCTTTCTTTTTGAGAGAGTCTTACTCTGTTGCTCTGGGTAGAGTGTAATGGCATCATCCTACCTCACAGCAACTTCAAACTTCTGGGTTTAATTGATCCTCCTGCCTCAGCCTCCTGAGTAGCTGGGACTATAGGCACTTGCCATAATGCCCGGCTAATTTTTTTGTTTTTGGTGAGACTGGTCTTGTTCTTGCTCAGACTGGTCTTGAATTTTTGAGCTCAGGCAATCCTCCCATCTCAGCCTCCAAGGGTACTAGGATTATAGGCATGAGCCCCAGTGCCTGGCCCTCCTTGAGGTCCTGTTTGCACTCCCCAGATATTGATGGAAAAGACTTTTTTTTTTGAGACAGAGTCTCAAGCTGTTACCCTGGGTAGAGTGCCATGGCGTCACACCTCATAGCAACCTCCAACTCCTGGGCTTAAGCGATTCTCTTGCCTCAGCCTCCCAAGTAGCTGGGACTACAGACGCCTGCCACAACACCCAGCTATTTTTGCTGTTGTTGTTGTTGTGGCACTGTTGTTTTTTTAGCTGGCTGGGGCTGGGTTTGAACCCACCACCCTGAGTATATGGGGCTGGCGCCCTACTCACTGAGCCACAGGCGCCACCCAACAAATAATTATTTATTTATTTATTTTTCTTTGCAATTTTTGGCTGGAGCTGAGTTTGAACCCGCCACCTCTGACATACGGGGCTGGCACCCTGCACCTTTGAGCCACAGGCGCCGCCCATCTTTTTTTTTTTTTTTTTTTTAAATGAGACAGTCTCAAGCTGTCCCCCCAGGGTAGAGTGCTATGGTATCATAGCTCATAGCAACCTCCAACTCCTGGGTTCAGGGGATTCTCCTGCCTCTGCCTCCCAAGTAGCTGGGACCACAGGTACCCACCCCAATGCCCAGCTATTTTTTGGTTGCAGCTGTCGTTGTTTGGCGGGCCAGGGCTGGATTAGAGAACCCGCCAGCTCAGGTGTGGCTGGCGCTTTAGCCTGAAAAAGACTTCTTACAGAACAGTTTATGCCTCAGAATTTTCTCTTGGGTCTGGTATAATACGCTTACTATACTGTATACAAAGATATACAAAATATGTTTGGTCCCTGTAGAGCTGGTTTAGCTATTTTCATCTAACACAGAGGCTACCACCACTTAATACCGTCATTTCTAATTAACAGAATAGCTCCCTCTTACTTTGCAATTGTAGTACGAGATAGGCAAACAAGAGGAAGATTAAGATTCAAAGGCACTATAATGTTTATTATCATGTTCCTTAATAGGTGTTTTTAAAGCAAAGTTGTGTTTTTGTTTTGTTTTGTTTTGTTTTTGAGACAGAGCCTCAAGCTATCACCCTTGGGAGAGTGCGGTGGTGTAACAGCTCACAGCAACCTCCAACTCCTGGGCCTAAGTGAATCTCTTGAGTAGCTGGGACTATAGGCGCCTGCCACAATGCCCGGCTATTTTTTGGTTGTAGTTGTCATTGTTTGGTAGGCCTGGGTAGGATTCGAACCTGCCAGCTCTGGTGTATGTGGCTGGTACCTTAGCTGCTTGAGCTGTAGGTGCTGAGCCTATCTGTTTGTTTTTTGAGGCAGTCTTGCTCTGTTGCCCAGGCTAGAGTGTTATGGCTTCATCTTAGTTCATAGCAATCTCAAACTCTTGGGCTCAATTGATCTCTTGCCTCAACCTCCGGAATAGCTGGGACTATACCCACTAATAGGGGGTATTAATCTCACTGTCTTAACCATATCCAGTGTTGTTAATGACTCAGAATCCATGTAGGAAATTAACTGTTTTGAAGGCTAGATATTAAATGGCTTGTTTTTCTCATAATGTCTGATCATGAGGACTGTCAGTTTAGTGAAGGATCTAGAATTGGAATGTAGCTCTATCATTACCTGGGACTATAGGCTTTATTAGAAATAACAGTTTGGGGTGGCACCTGTGGCTCAGAAGGGTAGGGCGCTGGCCTCATATGCCAGAGGTTGTGGGTTCAAACCCAGCCCCGGCCAAAAACTGCAAAAAAAAAAAAGAAAAAGAAATACCAGTTTGTAGAGTTTGTGCAAGTCCCATTTTCACAAGATTTTAATAAGGAAAGATCTTTATGTTTTGCCCTCTGCCTTGTAGATTATTTTGTTTCATTGGCCTTTATAAAAAGCCCATTGTGTATCACTTATCCAAGAACTGGTTTCCCTTTCAAAAAAGGTAGATATTGAAAATTAACAAAGAGTGGCTGTTGAGGCAGAATATACAATCCCCATAGTTAGCAATGAATAGTTAGCTTCCCATAGTAAGCAAAGAATCAAGTTGAACAACTGACTTAGAAACAAGCAGGTTGGGAACAGGGATCATTGAGGTAATCGTGATCCAAGAAGGCAGTGCTGAGGCTATAGCAACAATGCATGCTGAGCAAAGGTAAGCCCTGAGCTGGGGGTGCAGGACCTTAGAACCACATCCCCCTAATGCTTGTGGTCAGAGGCCCAAAGTAGACCTTGCAAGGGTAGATAAGTTAAGATCACCACAGGTGGCTCAGCGCCTGTGGCTCAAGCGGCTAAGGCGCCAGCCATATACACCTAAGGTGGCGGATTTGAATCCCCAGCCCGGCCCGCCAAATAACAATGATGGCTGAAACCAAAAAATGGCCGGGCGTTGTGGCGGGCGCCTGTAGTCCCAGCTACTTGGGAGGCGGAGGCAGGAGACTCGCTTGAGCCCAGGAGTTGGAGGTTGCTATGAGCTGTGATGCCATGGCACTCTACCTAGGGGGATAGCTTGAGGCTCCATCTAAAAAATAAAAAAAGATCACCACAGATGTGAACAGAATGTACTATACAACTGCAGGACAGTATTCTGCTCTGTGCCCTGAATTGCATAGCTGTAATTTTATCTAAAGTTAGCATCATTTTTCACCTCAATAGGTAAGACAAAAATCTCTCAGCTTCACTCTATAGAACACAGTCTGTGACTTTATGATTATTGTAACTAAGTGTTCTTTTTCATTTTTAACTTGGTTGCCATCTACTGACCCTGAATTGGAATGTAGGTCTATTTAGAATTTGCAAAAGTGTTTATTAGCAGCTTTCCTCAATAGAATCAATCCCAAGCAATGTATCTCAGAATATAAAGGTTCTATGGTAGACTGAATCCAGGAAACATTTAATATTATATCCCCTCTTGGAGATTTGCAGTGTGCATTAGCGTACTAAAAGGTTTTGTGAGTTTTATAGTAAAGAAACCTGTTTAACCCAATGTTTTCCAAATTTTTCTGACTCTAGAATTTTTTTTGTAAATATCTATCAGATTTCTTTTGTACTAGTATTTCTTTTTTCTTTCAGTTTTATTGATATATAATTGATGAATGAATTATATGTATTTGCAGTGTACAATGTGATAAATTGATAGGTGTCTACATTGCAAAATCAATTAACACATCCATCACCACAGTTACCATTTGTGTGTGTGTGAGTGGTGAGGACACTTAAGATGTACTCACAAGTAGCAAGTTTCAAGTGAACACTATTGTATTTGTAAGTATTTCTTAAACAACTCTGGGAATAGAACATAGTCCTGGAAATAAGAACTATGTGCAAAGTGGATTGAGCTTTAAATGAGTAGAAGAGATGTAGATTATTATTAATATAGTTTGCTAGTTCCGTGATTTAGAGGAAAGTTCAAACCCTCACTAAGGGAATAGATAAACCAAAGAAAGGGCTTAATAATGACAGTCTGGGGTGGCACCTGTAGCTCAAGCAGCTAAGGCACCAGCCACATATACCAGAGCTGGCAGGTTTGAATCCAGCCTGGGCCTGCCAAATATGACAGCTATAACCAAAAAATAACTGGGCGTTGTGGCTGGTGCCTGTAGTCCTAGCTACTTGGGAGGTTAAGGCAAGAGAATCACTTAAACCCAGGAGTTAGAGGTTGCTGTGAGCAACCTAGGGCCATAGCTTGAGGCTCTGTCTCAATAATAGTAATAATGACAGTCTTTCTATTTTCCTGAAGAGGTGGGTGTATTTTGACTTATGTCGCTTGGAAATAACAGGGTGATGAGGGTATCTCACATTTGTATTTTAAGAGTTAAAAAACTAAAAAAAAAAAAAAAAAAAAAGAGGCTGGTGCCTGTGGCTCAGTGGGTAGGGCGCTGGCCCCATATACTGAGGGTGGAGGGTTCAAATCTAGCCCTGGCCAAACTGCAACAAAAAAGTGGCCAGTACCTCCTTCACGTTTATATGGATGGAGCTGGAACGTATTCTTCTTAGCATAGCATCTCAAGAATGGAAGAAAAAGTATCCAGTGTACTCAGCCCTACTATGAAACTAATTTATAGCTTTCATATGAAAGCTAT
>CAUYQV010024352.1:0-23654 GCA_963574575.1 Galagoides demidoff | reverse complement strand
CTTCTTCTTCCCGCCATGCAGCCTTGGGACATGACTGTTAAAACACACAAGGGTATGGCTCGGCGCCTGTGGTCCCAGCTACTTGGGAGGCGGAGGCAGGAGACTCGCTTGAGCCCAGAAGTTGGAGGTTGCTATGAGCTGTGATGCCATGGCACTCTACCCAGGGGGATAGCTTGAGGCTCCATCTCAAAAAAAAAAAAACAAAAAAAAAACACGAGGGTACACGCATAAGCATGCGCACGCATACGCAAACACTCCCGCTCATGCGCACACGTGCACCTGTTTTTCTCGACAAATCTTCATAGTTGATTCTAGCTAGAGTCCATGTTCAATGAGGATTATCAACCTACCATGTTAACAAGTAATAACTTACATGTGAAGTGGTCTTAACTAAGATACTCTGTGCCCTATGTTGAGTCTGGCACAGTTGAAACAGGTCAGAACTTCGGGGACACACACTCAAGGCTGCAGAACCCCGCTGAGCCGCCAGCAGACCCACCTTCCAGGCCAGCCCGACTCAACACCTTCTCCTGATTTACTGGCAGTAAGGGAATACAGAGGCTTAGTAAGAACAGAGGAGCGCTGTGCATAATGGGATTTAAGTAATCTGATTTTCCTAAGAAAAGAAATTGAGAAGCAAAGAGATAAAGGATTTTCTGTACGCTCAAGCACACACACTCTCCCTCTCTCACACATACAGTTTCTTTAAAGCGCCCTGTAGTTCCAAAGCCTTTTGTATCCCTTAGATATCATTTAACCATTCTAAAAAACTACAAAAGGCAAATTATTCCCAATTTTTTAAGAGATAGGGTCTCGCTATGTTACCCAGGCTGGTGTACCGTGGCTATTCACAGGCACAATGATGCCCTACTATAGCCTCAAACTCCTGTGCTCAAACAATCCTCCCACTTCAGCCTCCCAAATAGCTGGGCTATTCCCACTTTTTTAAAAACAAAAGTGCAAAGTTAAGTGACCTCACAACTTCACGTGCATAGTGAACGTGCAGTGCTGGAACCAGACTCCAGAGCGTCTGAATTCTAGTCTAATGCGTAATTACTATCACCATGCAATGCTACCGAATATACATTCGTTTTTTTTTCATTCAAAAAATATTTATTGAGAGCCAGGCACTCTGCTAGAAACTAGAAAAACAACAGTTAACAAAAAACAGTGAGTTCCCTTCCTCATAAAACATTCTAGTGGACATATGCATGTATTTACAATAACCATAGTTTAATATATATGGCTTTTCATACACTTTTCTGTACTAACCAGTTTATGAGTCTCGTTAAAAATTAAGATCACATATAAATATTTATTATTTTTTTAAGAACTGCACTCATTAGATCAACACAGAAATAAAATAAACCCCAGCCACTCCCTCCTCTCTTCCTTCCTCATTCCTCCACACAGCTAGCCTTTTAAAACAATCTAAGTAAATAACAAAGTAACATCTATTTGAGTTACACATTGGTTCACATGCTGAGAAGAAGAAAAAAATGGCTATAAAAGTCTTTAGAAAAAGAAGAGGTTCAAAATTATGGAGAGGGCTTTTTTAAAGGATCGTTTTAAGCACACACACAGGATCTTAAAGAATGCACATGGACATCTTGTTTGGGAAAGGTTTGTTCTCTTCTCTTTCTTCTTTTTAATCTATACAAAGCACAGTCTTAAAAAGCCTAAGGGGGGGGGGCAGTGTCCGCTCCCCATCTCTAGTTCTGCCGCTGAATGAAAGATCGACAGGAAATTAACGCAGTGGTAGGGAGATGCTTGCCAAGAGTGAACTCTGAAACAAAAGGCCCACTATTGTGTAAGAAAATCTGACATCTATACCCTCAGCCATGTTCTAAACTTTAGTAATCCTTCAGTATGATCTATGATTTGTTATAAATTTTTAACATGTATATCTAAAGTGTTGTATTACTCCTCATCTTCCAACTCCTCTTAAAAAAGAAACAGATTCTAGTTTCTTTGTTCCTCCTTCCTCCCTCCCTTTTCTCCTTGTCTTTTTAGGCAGCAACAGAGTTAGTCTATGCATTCAAACAGCTCCCTTCTTCTGCTGGCCATGCCAAAAGTATACTACCTTTGTGACTTACAGGATTTACCAAGTTACCTGAAGTTATGGCACTGACCTTTGTTGTTCAGAGGTAATGTTAAAAAAAAAAAAAAAAAAAAGCTCATTTCCTGAAAAATTAGTGAACCCTGACATTTCCTCATTTCTAATCCTCACTACCATTAATATCATTGGAAAAATACTGAAGCATGATGGAAGTCAGTAGTAATCTAAGAATTTAAAACTGGGCAGCACCTGTGGCTCTAAGGAGTAGAGTGCTAGCACCATATACTGGAGGTAGCAGGTTCAAACCCACCCCAGCCAAAAACTATAAAAAAAATTTTTTTTAAACACCAGGCCTGGTGCAGTATAATGCTAGCACTCTGGAAGCTGGCATGAGAGGGTGGGTTGAGGTTGGGAGTTCAAGACTAGCCTGAACAAAAGCAAGACCCTGTCTCTACTAAAAATAGAAAAAATAGAAATAATTAAAATAAAATCAAGTCCCTTTTCCTTGTGGGATCAAGTTGAAGATGAGATTTCTTTTAGTAACAGTAGTGGATTCCCTTGTTGGGTGTCTATGTTAATCTATCAGAAAACTTTTAAAAAGGATTTTCCTGATTTT
This sequence comes from Galagoides demidoff, assembly GCA_963574575.1. NCBI lineage: Eukaryota > Metazoa > Chordata > Mammalia > Primates > Galagidae > Galagoides > Galagoides demidoff. The sequence continues at coordinate 20,979 of CAUYQV010024352.1, read as the reverse complement.
TTTTTTTGACCAAAATGACATAGCCAAAGCTTGGCATACCTCTGTTGTTAATCTCAAAAAGCAAATTGGGTTTACTTGATTTCTATAAATTGGCTTACCTATATGTAACTGTGTCTAAGAAGTGTATAAAACTGTGACTTACCAATGCAAAATTATGTCCCTCTGCTATTTCAATAGGTACCAGTAAAGCCAGAAGTAGGAACAAATCACCAAAGTATCAGCTGTAAAAGTTTTCTGGGCACATTCCAAAAGTCTACATCTGCTTGGCAACAACTCAGAAAAGAGATACGGTTACTCTTTTAACAGTAAGGGAGCTTTCCCAGGCTTCAGTGTATGAAAAACAGCCTGCTCTGTATCAGAGGAAAATTCAATCAGATCTGCAAAAATCACACTTACTATTCTGCCCCATCAACTTAAAAAGTACTGCCATAAATGGAACCAAAATCATCAATGACATGGTTCTCATAGAGTGTGTCCTGTTTACATGGCTTGAGAGTCCGAGTGGGAATCTTTTTTTCCTTTTCTTTTTTGCAACATAAACACTTAAGCATTTAGTGATAAAATATTAAAAGCTTGAGGCTCCAGATCCAGTGAGTACAAGTTGCTGATATAGCATCATATACCAAGGAAAGGTGTCAAGTACGCTAAAATATGGCTCCAGCTTAGACATCAAGGGCCCTACTCTTCCCCTAATATGCCTGCCGTGTTCCCGCTGTCCACAGTTAAATGTGCATATCAGCACTAAAAGGCATCCCCTTAAAATCCAGGGAGGAAATCCAACACATTTATGTCAACGAACAAAGTAACTGTCACATTTGTTCACTACAAACAACAGATCTAGACACTGTTTTTAATTATAACATTAACTGATCTTTTGTCACCACTAATTAGAGTGATAGTATCATGTTTAGTTACTTTACTAGCCAGAGTTGACTCTGAGTTGCTGGAAAATACAACAGTCAGGAAGAGGGTGAAGGGGTTAGCCAAAAAAAGTCATAGTTTTGTTTTGTGTTTCTTTTTTTTTTAAAGAAATGGTTTACTACATTTGGGTGGATTTTCTTATTTCAATCAATCTTGTTTCTTATGGAAACTTCATTTAGTCTCTTTGCAATTAAAGTTTACATTGGTGTTATATAAAAATGTCCCCTCATTGTTGGGAAATTACAAACAAGGTAAAACAGGTTGGTGATCGGAAAAGCTACCTTTCGTGCCTTCAGGGAAAAAAAGTCACAGGAACCTGTCATATAGCCCTAGTCTGTGAGAAAAGTAAGGGACTTTAATGGGTGTTTTAGTAGAACCACTTAAAATTAAGTGATGAATTGGAATGGGAAAAGTTATTCCAATAAAAGCAAACAAATTAACTAACCTGACCTTGGTCCACATAAAAGATTCATTTTCTTAATGGAAACAAACTCTTTTGAGTCTAGCTCAGGTTTAACCACCGAAGTGTATGTGGAACCTAAATTGAGCTGTAGAAACATGTGCCCCGAAAGTCAGGTGCGCGTGCCCCAGTAGCAATCGCCCTCCCAGCTGCAGCATTCACCACTGGCATGGGCTAGCAAGACCCACTTCTACAATGATTACCACATGAGTCAGAAACCTGCTAAGACCCAATTAACAAAAATGTTATGCATCACTGATGCATGTTTTGTCCAGAGCTTAATTCCACCATTTTCCTAAGCAAATTTCTGTTTTTTTCTATTCATTAACTTTCTCTTCCCTTGGGTACAAGTAGCAACTTCTCTCCTTTTGTTTAAAAAGGTTACAGAAGATCTGAAAGTTACAGGGCAGTGGGCATGTGTTTTTGGCCATCATTTGAAAATAGTTAAGATAACATCTGCTTTTATCATCCATTTGGCATCTCTGATGCTGTAAAAACCATAAATCTTTTATTTCACTCGGCAGTCTGATAGATAACACCAATGTTAAGCTCAAGCAAACTGGAAACAGTCTGGTCTTTTATCTTCTTCCTACCTTAACAACCAAAACTGTTTTACTACAGAGTCGAGGCAGTTCCTGGTTTAAGTCATTCTGGAAGCAAGAGTAAAGCTTAGCGCCTAGACTGATAAGACTATCAGGCTTGGAGCAATTGATGACCTTTGCTTTGGCTATTTGGAGAAAAAAAGGCAAGGAAGAGCCTTTGTACCAGTTTAAGAACCACCACACCAGGCCAATTTCCTTGTCTATCAAGCCAGGATTCTAACTCTAATGGACACCCACCCAGCCCCACACTCACCCCCACCAAGGGACAGCTCCTAGGAAGGTATGGCTGTTGTCTGTAGAACTACCAATGTCTCCCAACAACCCTGGTTTTATTCAATGTTTTCAGCATATACATTATCTCTTAACTCCCCTTGGAAAATGTTTCTAATAAGGAATACAGCAAAGAACTGACAACTTCAGATGATAAAGTATAACTGTTTTCTTTCTGCACATTCATTTCACTTGCAGAGAAATCATCCTTTAAAACCAAGTTATGTAAATCTATGCTATATTACTGTGTAAAATAATGCCTGATGTACATCTAATAAACTAATCCTGGGACAACCACATGAGATACTTCATATGGAACAGAATCTTTTTCTTTTTTTTTTGGAAACAGAGTCTCACTCTGTCACCTTCTGTAGAGTGATGTAGTATCATAGCTCACAGCAACCTCTGACTCTTGGGCTCAAGCTATCTTCTTGCCTCAGCCTCCCAAGTAGCTGGGACAACAGGCAACTGCCACAGTGCCCAGCTAGTTTTTCTATTTTTAGTAGAGATGGGGTCTCACTCTTGCTCAGGCTGGTCTCCAACTCCTGAGCTCAAGGGATCCACCCACCTGGCTTCCCAGAGTGCTAGGATTTACAGATGTGAGCCACTGCACCTGGTCTAACCTTATACTTCTAACATTTAAAAGATTTCTTTAAAAAAAAAAAAGCATGTGGTATTATTACTGGTTGGAAAGAATGCCACAGCTCTGGGTATATAACTTCAGGAAGGACACTTGACTGAGTATCTTTATCCCTGGAGTACAGGGATTATATCAATAGACCCCTGTAAAGTCTCAGGGCTGAAAATTCCCTTCTTATGTTGGTAAAATCATTAATTGCTACTTCATGCAGACTAGTGCCTGTTTTCAACAACAAGAGGTGAGGCATACAAGGTATGTTAATCAACACTTCCACTGAGGCTACTTTTTAAAATTTTAAACATAATAATGCTTGCCATTTTTGACTGGGGCTCTTTCTATGTGGACCATGTCTCACTATGGTGCACTGTTCCACTCTCATCATTAATTAAATTTATTTTTTTTCAGTTATATATTTTTTTTCTTAATTCATAAACACACAGCATTAATTAAATTTATTAGGTGCTCAGTACAGTTGTACTTTTAGGCCATTCACCCAAAATAAGGTTGACTAAAAGAAACAGCCCATCCCTAAAACACTGTACAACAGGGGTCCCGGCTACATTGTCCCCTTCAACTGAAGGCAATGAGCCTTGAGAGCCCAGGACTGGCCAGACACTGGGCTGGGTGCCAGAGAGCCAGACACCTAGAAGCACTCTGCCCTGAGGAGGTCCGGCTCCTGAGGAAGACCGGCCTATCCTGCAAGGGGTGAGTACCAGGTGCCCACTGCATGTTCTCCACTGCCCTACCTGTTTTCTAAAGTTCCTGCAGACCAAAGAGTAAAGTTTTGGTGAACACCTCTTGGGCTTATAATTTAAAACAAAGAAAATAAAGGCAAAACATGCAAACCTTTTCATTAAAATTTTAAGGACGCTATTGAAAAAGATCTACTTTCTACTTACCAAGAATGTAGTCTTTTTTCCATTTTTCAGGAGAGAATTATTCTTTGTCAAGGTCAAGGGCTATCAAGAGTTCGCAGAAAATACTGCAAACTGTAATTCTAGTCAGGCATCTTGCAAGACCATTTACCATGTCTTCTGGAAGACATAACATGGTCCAGGGAGAGCAAAGATATATTAATGGTTATGGTCATTTGGGAAGCCCTCCCCAAAGAGGTTAGTTCAATTTGGAGGAAGTTCCCTGCTCTGAGTACTTCTGAACTTTTTTTTTTTTTTTTTGAGACACAGTTTCACTCTGTCACCCTGAGGAGAGGCCATGGCGTCATAGCTCACAGCAACCTGAAACTCTTGGGCTCACGTGATCCTCTTGCCTCAGCCTCCCAAGTAGCTGGGACTACGAGGTGCCCACCACAGCCCCTGGCTATTTTTAGAGAAGGGGTCTTCACTGTTGCTCAGGCTGGTCTCCAACCTGTGAGCTCAGGCAATCCACCGGCCTCAGCCTCCCAGAGTGTTAGGATTATAGGTGTGAGCCACGGCACCTGGCCACATAATGAGTTCTTTTTAAGAACTGACAATAGTAGGCTGGGCGGCCGAGACGGGTAGATTGCCTGAGTTGGCACGTTCGAGGTCAGCCTGAGCCAGAGTGAGACCTTGTTCCTAAAAATAGCTGGGTATTGTGTGGCAGGTGCCTGTAGTCCCAGCTACTCGGGAGGCTGAGACAAGAGAATCACTTGAGCCCAAGAGTTTGCGGTTGCTGTAAGCTATGATGCAATAGCACTCTATGGAGGGCGACAAAGTGAGACTCTGCCTCCAAAAAAAATAAAAAAAGAGAATTTACAATAGTTACTAAGCGTCTTTCCAGAAAACTTAATAGTCAGGCTAAATCCTACATGCAGTTTTGGAAATTAATACATACACCACAAGTTAACCTACCCTGTTGGCCTTGTTCCCCATTTTTATTAATAACTCGAATGACAGTGTGCTGATAACTGGTCGAAGAGTCAGGCAGGCAGGATGAAACTACACTGTCTTCTAACACTCCTATTCTTTGAATCTAGACATCTAGGATTCAAAAAGAGCTTCATGAGTCGAATTGCAGGCAACAAGAGACCTTTGTGTGCGTGTTTTTATTTTCAAAAAAGTCGACTAAGTACAGGATAGCCACGAGCACACTGGCAGCAGTGGCTGCAAACACAGCTGTGTGAGGCAAGAGCATCCGTCAGGCTCCACATGCCTCCTCAGGTAGAACTGGGACCAGTGAAAGATGTTAAAAGAGGGCTCAGCTGAAAAAAAGAAGGCATTTCCAAACCATCTGCTTTATTAAGACAGAAGAGGCTGCCTTACCAGGAAGGGAGCTCCCCTTCAACCTGGGACTCCGCTTAGTGTGGTGCAAGAAGATGGACCCATTTCAGGGGGTTCCCATTTCAGTTTTGCCACAAGCTAGACACCTGAGCCTGGGCAAGTGTCAAGATGCTTATATAACTTAGTTTCCTCATCTGTGAACTGGAGGTTATAAAATCCACACTCACAAGTCAAAGGAGATGGCAACAAAGTCCCTGTTTTAGTATCTTGCAAGTCTTAGGTACTCAACAGGAGTTCCTGCCAACCTTCATTCCCACGCCCCCTCACTGTTCTCTGGAAGTATTTAAGCAGAGGCTTTGGGGGTAACAGGCACGGGGCTCATACCGAGGAGGTGGGGAGGCATGACGACGCCTCATTTCAAGTCTAGGGCTTGCTTAGCACAAGTGGCTACGATGTTCTCTCTCCCACGTTGTGTGTGTCCAGTGGAAAATGGTTCACTTTTATGCATCTCCCTTCCTGCAGCAGCCACGTAAAAATCAGAATGAATGCTTTTATTTTTCTTCTTAGGTATAATATGCTTGCTAGTTCATTCCACTTTATTTCAAAGAATTTTCCATAAGCTCTTAAATGTTTCCATATGACACTATGTTTTGCAGGTAACCTGAGTTCATACCATTCCCCAAACTTGAGTCCCTTTAAAACATTCCAAGATCTCTTTGTGTGCTCTGAATAGAATTTGCTAGGCTGCCAAATCATTTGGTCTTCTCCAGATAGCCTTGTCATTTCTAACCTGGTTATCAAATTCTTTTATCAGCATATTTTAATCAAAGCCTTTCAAAACAGTCTGTGGGTTAGGAAATACCACAAGGTCTAAAAGGAAAAGGCAAGAGGGCAAAGCAGAACTACCAAGTGGGACAAATGCAAAGGGCCATCCTGACTTTGCTTCAGCTTGTAACACAGCAGAAGCTACTGTCATCCTAGGAGGAAAAAAATGCCAGCTCAAATGCCACATGTGAATAAATTACTGACCATTCATAAACAACAACAGAAAAAGGAGAAAACTCAAGTTTTATTTCTAATCCATGAGTTTCTGTAAGATCTTTAGTTAGAATAGTTTTAAAAGGAGGAAACCTCTTTCGTCAAGAGGTCAGTGCCCACCATTTATACATTTTAAAAATAAAGTTAAAAACTAAACAAGGAAGAAAAGTCCCAGGCTCCTAGGGCAGCAGAGACCCACTCCACCAGCGTGAGAAGCAGAGACGGTGGGTGCGATCCAGACGCACAGCTGCTTTGGAAGCCGCGGGCTCCCTCATCATTTCAGAAAAGCTGCACACAGACACACTTGAACGTGGCCACCTGGACTCCCTCCTCTCATGGAGGAAGGCCAGGTTACAGTGGTTCCATCTACTGCTGCTCCCTGGAACCAAAAAGGAAGGCCGTTGCACAAAGCCTTTGCCGCCTTATACACAAGTTGATTTTTCAAACAAGTCAAAAATTAAAAAGGAAAGCGACTGGCAGCCTCCTTCCTTGCAGCCTCCACTTGGTAATCACTGTTTCTTTCATTTTTATTTTCTTTCAGCCACAACAATAAACACTTTTCAGCAAATAACTCATCATCAGTGGAGAGCTATTCCAAGAATTTTACATAGATAACGCTACAAATGTGGGATGGGGGAGAACTCTGTTGATAATTCATTCTGTGCCTCTCACTAGTCAAATACCTGGAATGCCTGTTTCTCTTGCCTGTCAAAGCAGAAAATCCTCAGGAAGGATTCATTAGACAAATCTTCCTCTCTGCTCCAAGAGGAGGTAAGTTTTACTCCTTTTGTGTCCCCATATCTCACGCACAACACTCACCAGGGTGTTCAATAATGAGGCATCTCCACTGTTAGTCTTGGTGCACCAGGAGTGTAGGACCCAGTGCAACCATCTATGGATCTACAATGCCTCGCTCAATTGGTGGCCCACAGAAAATTCTCCTATTTGCCTCAAAATAGTTGCTGAACTGACTTGGATAAAAGGACACGGAAGGCCAAGAAGCTAAGTGGCCAACGACCACACAGCTAGGACAAGAACTGAGTCCCCTGTCTTCCTCGCTGATCCACCAAGCAAGGAAAGAAGATCCTAATGGCTCATTACTTTATTGTCTTTCAAAACCCAATTGTTCTTCCTGCCACAGTGAAGCAACTCTTTCTCCAATAAGGGGAATTTTACTCAGATTCAAGAAAAAGGAATCTGTTTTGCCTAGAATTAAGTAATTTGATAAAAAGCTGGTGAAACAGAAAGGTTTGCAAATCTGCCCTTGCACCCGATTTCAAGTCTCTTATTTTCCTGATCTGTATTCCTGCTCTCCAGATGGACCATCGGCTTTATACCAATGCCAGCAACAGCTTGTGTATTGTTTGTTTAAAACAAAGATGATGGATTAAATATCATATGCAATGTGAAGAAAGAGGTTAAGGCTAATATTCCTGTTCTGAAATATACCATTAAACCAAGCCCATGTAGCTTTTCCCCCCTAGTGGATTCATACAAATAAAGATTTGATTTGATTTTTTGGAGTCTTATGAGAGAGCATGCATTCATCTAGGATATGGAGCCTTTCCATCGCTCCAGATTTATTCTTGTTCTAAGGCATCATTACCCTCCAAATTATACAGACTTATGTCATTTCATTGAAACACCCATTCACCCATCACATGCCCAGATCCAACAGTAACACTTTTGTTTCAGAATTATGCCAAAATGAGCAAACTTGAAATTCTTTCACCTATATTTGAATACGCTACAGAATGTCTTTAATCATTTCAAGTAAATTCCAACTGAAAAATTCTACAATTTCAATACAAAATGTACAAACTAGAGAAATCACGGCAGAGGTCCCTTTCTGTGCCCTCTGCGTGACTGTGTGGGGCTGTGCTGTGTGAAAGACCTCCTGGCAGGGAGGACGCTCCTCTAAACCAGCCTCACCCTGCAGGTCTCCTGCTACCACGACTGTGGACTCTGTCCTGTGTCTCTGTATGTTGTTTCCAATAGAACAAGTATTTAAGGGGAGGGGAAAAAAACGTATTTAGAAGCCAGAATGGACAAACTGTACAAAATGAAAAGATAATTCCATAAAAGGATTCTGATAATCATTTAAGGAGATTATCATCAACAGAAGAGTATTGATTAGGGTTAGAAGTTCCACTGGGAATATCTCTAGGAGAAGAAACTGAGTAGAATTCTCCGTTTTTCCTGGCTGCAGGACACCGGCTCTGAGCAGACATGGGGAGCTCCCTGGAACGTCAGAGAGGGAGCTCTAAGCTCTAAACCAATGCTGAGTCTAAGAGCTGGTTTCTTAACCAAAAGTTCTATTACTCCACCATTTCTATCAACTAATCAGCCTAAACTTTATTTAAGGCTGGAATTTGGCCCTTCTCAGTTGCACCACAAAGAGAAAATATTTAAAGAAAGGTGTTTCGCAACCCCTATGTTTGGGATGAGTGATACAACCTGTAGTGCGACTGACACTTTCTAGATGACAGTCCAATGACATCCATATGGAGGGTCAGGACAGAAGAGCCGGGAGACTATACATCTCCTGAGATACCCAACAGCCCTGCGCACACTAAGGGATGAGCAACTTAGCTGAAAACTTTAAAATGTTAACTCTTGTGGCAACTTGACCATCAACAGCATAGTTAATTCGGTCTTTCTGCCTGTCACTCCTCGGCAGTTCACAGCCCTGGACCTCCATCTTCTCCCCTGTGTTTGTACACGTGGGCGTGTTAGTAAACTGACAGGAATATACAAGCATCCTGCTAAATAAAAAGGAGCTAACATACAGCATGTTCCCATTAGTAACACAGAACACAGGCACAAAAACTCATGGGCAAACTCAAGGACACACTAATAAATTTAACTTTCGAATGTGGAAAAAAAATCGCAATCCACAACATATACATTTCTATATGGGATTCTGAAGCTAAAATTTACCATTTCCTGCTAAGGAGATAATAAACGATTCCAGATAAATAGAAAGAAAAAAAAATCCTCATTTTTGCTGAAAATTAATTCCAGGGTTAAAGAAATGTAAGAAAGTTTTTAAAAGAATCAATAATTCTGTTGATAAAGTTCTGGTTTCCTACTCACATATTTCACTCCCTAGCTGGGATTTTTATGTGAGGGCATCAGTTTATGATAATACAGTATACATTCATATTAGAAGCGTAAGATTGCTTATTTCTATCTAGAATCCAAAAAAGAGCTTCTATTTTTCTTTCCCAGAAGAGAACAATTTTTAAACAAAGTGATAAAATAACAACATAGACTACTACCTGAAAAAAAAAAAGTTCAAAAAGCTCTGGGAAAAACAGAGTTAAAGACGATCATGTGATCAACCTTAACTCACACCAGCACGTTGGGGGATTGCATCATTTGCAGGACACAAGTCACACACTGTCCTCAGTGTGCTCCATTGAGTAACAGACAACGCAACGCTTTAAATGTGATTTCCTAACATCCCAGGGGTCAATTCCAGACTTTACAATGTTAATATCCTTATTATAAATTTATCTGAGATGTTTAAAACTGTAGCTGAAATGATGGCTATGAGAGATACTGTTAGCAAAATGCATTACAAGGCGGTAATGAGCTATCATAAAATGCAAAGGATGGCCACGTTCAAGTTTTAAATTTGATATGGGAAGTTGCAAACTTGAAAGCATCGGATGCCCTAGAAATTTCTTAATTTCCAAGGCTTTCATTTTTCCTTAAATTCATAACCAGCCCATGTGTTTAAAAAGTAGTTTGTATTAAGAGCCACTTTCAGCTTGAAATGGACATTATAGGTTGTTAATAATGAAGAGCCCCAACTGTGGATAGCCCAGGATGTGTTACTTCGATCACTTTTAAAGACGTTTTCAATAATGTCTTTTGAGATGGGACCAGAAATGACTTCACAGTGTTCCCAGAGGCTTCACTTATAGGCCGATCACTCTTCCGATGGTCGCTCTGTGTTACTGAAAACCGTCACACACAATTAGTGGACCCAAGAGCCACAGAAGGACCAGGGTTTGCCTGGAATGCTCAACCCTATGTAGCATCAAACTCTGGTTTTGATTCTAACAATATTTCCAAACAATCCTTAAATCTGGCAGACAGAAAGAATACTAATCACCTAGATAAATGTGTTTCTTCTACATTCTGGAGATGTGCCATAAGAATATATCAAGTTTAGTAAGCTTATGTGAGTGGCTCACTGTCCCACTTGGCATTACTTATTGAATTTCATATTATTTTATTAGGATGTTGATACAGACACTATGTAAAAACTCTACAATTAAGTTAATTCAATCTCATCATCTTGCGTAATTATAAATAGGTGTATTACCAAGTTTAAACCAGATCCATGGCCAAGTGTACACCAACCACAGGATTTAAAACAAAGAAATCTGATTTGATCTATACAAACAAAAGGATTCAAGTGGGGGGGGTTCTTTTCTAGGCCTTGATGAGCCGAATGAGTGCTATCTATATAGATTGGGGTGCCTTTGAGATGTGGGTACACCCGGGATGCAGGGGACAAACTACTAACCCTCTAAATATGTGCACTTCTTTCATCAAATGTTTATTCTTAAAATAATAGCCAAGTGGACAGGGTACAGCTAAGATGAGCAGAGGCGAGGCTATTAAAATTCAAGGGCATTTGACACAAATATCTACTTACCAGATTACTAATCTTTCACTGAAAAATTATATATCCCCTAACACACATTTCCTCCCCTACAAAGAGGCAAAAAAAAAAAACAACACTATAATGAATACGTATTTGACAATAAAGATTTTTGATTATAAAAATAGCTCAAACCTAAAATTTGAGTTTCAGGGTTTCTTTAGTCCAAATATATGCAAAACTCTAGTGAGAAATGTTATTTCAGCCACACAAATTATTTAACGAGCACCCATGCGGTCTGCGCCAAAGTAAAAATGAAGAACCAGCACATCAACTTTTCTGATTAATGCATCCCCAGCTCAGGTCTCCGTACAGTTTCTCCTAATTAAAGACAAACAGAAATTTCCTCTCACTAAACACTTATAGGTTCAAGTTTACTTTCCAGAGCTATTTCTAAAAGTGCACAGCGTTTGTTTCACTAAGTAACTAAATTACCTCATATGATAAAGCTGTTAGTTTCGTGGACCTGGTAACAAAGGAAGAAAGCTTGGCAAGAGAACAGAGATCAGAGTTGACTAAGTGGACTGGACTTTGGGACTTGGGTAAGCCAGACTTTGTAAGTGTCACCACGGGGTGGGTGGGGGGGGTGGAGAGGGATATTTATATAAAAACTATTATCACCCATGATGCACACAAATATTTAAGATTTGCCACAAAAAGATGACCTAATATTACTTAATTTTAAAAAAAGTTTGCATATATTATTTCTTTCAACTGGTGATAACAATAATTTATCGAAAAATTTGCTTGGGTAGTTTCCTGCTAGTTATCACAGAAGGAAAAGTCCTATAATATCTTCTGTATTCTGTACATTTTTCCAAGGAATACTGAGATATTTTTCTAGATCAAAGTGATTTTCCTCTCCTCTGGATGACTGTGGCAATAGCCTACTGATATATAGCCTAAAGTCAGATGGACCTGGGTTGGAATGCTATCTTTTTTTCTTTTTTCGAGACAAAGCCTCAAGCTGTCACTCTGGGTAGAGTGCCGTGGCATCATAGCTCATAGCAAGCTCCAACTCCTGGGCTCAAGCGAGTCTCCTGCCTCAGCCTCCCAAGTATCTGGGACCACAGGCACCCACCACAATGCCTGGCTATTTTTTTTTTGGTTGCAGCCGTCATTGTTGTTTTGCAGGCCCCACCTGGATTTGAACCTGCCACCTTAGGTGTATGTGGCTGGCGCCTAGCCACTTAAGCCACAGGCGCCGAGCCTCAAATGCTATCTTAACCACTACTGACAACCTGTGTGACCATGTGGCAAGCAGCTCTCCCGTCCTCCAGGTTTATGCCACAGGCCCCTAACAGTCCAGCCACAATCTCCATCTTTCCTTGGTCTCTGAAAAACACTGAGCTCATTTTCCACCAAGCTTTTGAAGAGAGAAGACCAAGTGATACACTGATTCTGAATTTCTTCCCTTTTTCCTTAACCTGGGGAAGTTTCCTAGTTTGTTCCCCACTGGAAGATGCCTGTGGACTGCTATCTACTTTCATCACAAGAGTACAGAAAATTTGAGGATAGGGACTACGTCCTATGCTCCCATCATTAAGCTTGGAGCACCAGCAGGTGCTTAAATGATAAACTGCAGTCTGTCAGAACAATTAATTATTAAGCAACCATTATTAGTGAAGTGTATGATGACTTCTTCAAACATTCAAGTGACTCCTACCAAATAAAAGTAAAACACACATTAGGTAGATGCTATATAGTTACTTGATATCAGAACTACGCCTGCCCATGAATCCAGGTTTTACTGTTGGCAACATTACCGGAGACATCACAACGAAGAATTAGAGTACGAAGAAACTACTTCCTAAATATGAGACCCGAAACTTTGGGAAGGAAAAAATACGATATTACAAAGAACAAGTGAATCCTGGATCACAACCCAGTGATTCATTACAAACACTCTTCTCTCTGGGGCTCATTCCTCCATCACTATGGGGGGATTTATATCCATAACCTCCATTAACATTAATGGAAGGTGGTCATATAATTTCAGCAGAAGTCCACTAAGAGAATCGGGCCTATAACAGAAAAAGCTTTCATTTATTAAGTTTATAAAGAATTCCTAGTATAACACAAATAGCGGTGCCTCTGTTAACTGCCCCGATGGGTGCAATCATACTGGAGAGGGTGAAATTGAACAGTTAAACTAATTCTGCTATATTCACAGAAAATATAGTTCATAAAGCTACAAGCTTCTAATACTTTCCACTCTCAATAAGAGACTATCCTTTGATTCCCTACTATAATTTCAAAAGCAAATAGTATTTTTAAAGTATTCCTTGCCATAAAAAAAAATAGCATGCTTTAAAATGGAATGTTCTAACAAAATACACTCACACATGCAGGAAATACAGAATTTACAAGCCCACACAAGGTCATTATTTAATTTTTAATTAGGTTTCACCTAACAATGGAAAACTAAGTCTTCTTTCATCCATTTAACAAAATGCTCATTTAGAATACTCCATGGCTTAGAAAGCTTCCGAACAGATGTCTAAAATGAGAATTCAAGACTCAGGAAAATATGAAACTCACTATACTCTGTTCTCAAGTGAGCCGATAAACAAACAGCCTCACCCACTGCAGCCATCGCTGATAATTTATTTCTAGAGTCTGATGACTGTATGGCAATTCACTGTGCTGATGAGACATTCTTTTTCTGGGTGGGAAGCACACAGATACCAACTTAACGAATGTCATGCCCACCAGATAACAGACCGTGGAGAAGCCGTACTGCATCAGAAAACGACTTTCACCTATCAGAAATGCCGTCACAACTGGCAGTGTTTATCAAACTCACAAGACCTGACTCCCACTAGGCAGAGTTCCAGGGCCACCTCTGCTCCTTCCTTCTAAGGTCACGGAAACCTAACATCTACGTTTCCCACCTACGTGCTTGCAGTTGCTAAAAGTCTTTACCTTTGCGATTCTTTATAGCAGCACCAGGGGTGGCAGATGTGTACTAGGGAATTATTTTCATTGCGTTAATTAACTCACTTTCACCGAACAGAAGGGCTTCCTCACGTCCATGGAACAGTCCTACTGATAAGCGAAGAATTCTCCTTCTCCAAGATTATGTTGGAGCCTCTAATGTGGGCCTTGCTTTTATACCATTGATCTTTGCTATAGCTGAGGAGGCCCAGGATGAGAAGAAATCGGCATCACACTCAAATTCCCATGGGGGAAGAAAAACAGAGACCTCCCCACACCAGGGAAAACAGGATACGGGTCCCCCTCTGAGGGAAGGATGCATATAGCAAGGTAGCAAGGAAGGGAAAGAAGTGTGGACCTCACTCCCTTCTATAGGTTCAAAAGCTTTATACTTTAAATGCGTCGAGAGAATATGAAATTGTAAACGTGTGCTTCAGCCAAACTTTAACTATGCCAAAGGATAACATGTCCCAGTGTCCCAGAAGGACCTTCTTTCTCTTGAGGACAAGGGCAACTGGAAAAACCTTTCAACTTTGCCCATGAAGAAGCTGTGAGCTCCTTACGGGCAGCCTTGCAAGCCTGGCCTTGGATAAATGCTGGGTGCCTGGTGAATGAACGAAGGTGTCCCATACACTGCACACTCCAGGCTCTACCTCAGCCACAGGCTGCTTCTAGAATACACCCTCCCCGTGCCCCTCTCCACGCTCTGTCCCCAATGTGTCCCTTGCCAACCTTCAAGGCTCTGCTTTAATATCTTGTTCACAGAAATCTTTCTTATTCTCCCCCACTTGGAACCTCTATCCCGTTCTCTCCTGGGCCCTGGAGTCTTCATGTAACATAGGAATGAACATATTGTACCTCTTCCCTTTTGAATCCTGGAGAATCTGGAAAGGAGGGACAACTTCTTGTTTTTCTCTATTACTCTGTCCCCACAGGTACCAAGTAACCTAACATACAGCGAGTTAATACGTATCTGCTGAATGTTTAAAATGAATATATCTACCTACTCTAATGCATTCAAGCTTCCTGTCTGAATAGAACATCAAATTTTCTCCTGATTATGCTAAAATACCCAAAATGTGGTGTCTGAGGCCAAGTCTCTTGAAGGCACTCTCAGATGACATGGCATGTAGAAGGTAAATATAGACAAGTGACAAGAAGAGTGATCAAAGTCACCACATGTACCATGTTAAATCTTATCAAAGATAAGGCATTAAAAGATAAGAAGAAAAGTCCAGGACTTTCTCTTGAGTACTTCTGACATGACCTTAGCTTCTAATAAAGATCAAATATTGATAATAAAACAGTTTTCCACCTTCAAAAAACCAACTTCTTTTTTTTCTTTTCCTTCTTCCTTTTTTTTTTTTTTCCTTTGAGAAGTTCTTATTCTGTTGCCCAAGCTAGAGCTCAGTAAAGTCATCATAGCTCATTGCAAACTCCCAACTCCTGGGTTCAAATGATCCTTCTAACTCGGTCTCCTGACTATCTGGGACTACAGTGCACACCAACACACCTGGCTAATATTTTTTATTTATTTTTTGTAAAGAAAGGCTCTCACTGTTGCCCAGGCTGGTCTCAAACTCCTGTCCTAACGAAAGGCTAAGATTACAGGCATGTGCCACAGTGCCTAACACCAACTTTTTTTTTTTTTTTTTTAAAAAGAAGGGAAAATAATGTGGAAGTCATTTTTTTTAGAAGGGAGAAAGGAAATAATGTTCATTTTTTTCATACAAGTCTTTCTGCATATATATGGAATAAATTTCTATTAAAAATAACAAAGAAATAAAATCTGTATTATCATATGATTTTTTAAATAAAATGTTGTAAGTACTACTCAGAATCATAAACCATGCATTTTTTTTTCCAAAAAATGCTCTTGCTGTATTTTCTCTACGGAAACAAAAAAAGAGAGAGAGAGACAAGTTAGCTGGCCATAGTGGCCTGTGCCCGCAGTCCCAGCTACTCCAGAGGCTAAGACATCACTCAAAACCAGGAGTTACAGGTTACAGGGGGCTATGATAGCACGACTGTACTCCAGCCTGAATGACAGAGTAAGACCCCGTTTAAAAAAAAAAATGCTGAGCGGCGCCTGTGGCTCAAAGGAATAAGGCGCTGGCCCCATATGCCAGAGGTGGCGGGTTCAAACCCAGCCCCGGCCAAACACACACACACACACACAAACAAAACAAAACAAAAAGCTCATGGCATTTTGTATATTTTGCCATCATATTACTTATGGCATAGGAAATAGAAACAGCCATGATTCAGTTTTGTGCTGAGACAGCTACAAAAGCTGCAGCCTTCTGTCACTAACCCCTCTCTACTCATTCCCAAGGTCCGTGTACTTGAGCCTCATGATTAATTCTGCCAAAACACTTCCGGAAACATGCCGCATCCCTGTTGAAAAACCCCACATCACTCCTTATTGCTTAAATCTTTAAAGTGCCCTCCCTCTCTGAAATGAACCCCCTTCCTAACTAAACGTGTCAATTTACCTGACCTGAAACAAATGGTGCGCACCCCGAGTTTGCGCCTGCCCTCCAGCTCCTCTCTACTGGTCTCCACCAGGGCCCCTCCTCACCACCCACCTCCAAACAATCCTTCAGTTCATATCCAGGAAGGCTTTCAGACAGCTCCGATTCTCCATAAATTCTCTTCTAAGTTTCTACAAGACATGTTCTCATTTGGTATTTATGTTATCTCAATGTATGGGATATACGAATAAAGAATGTTTCATAAAGCAAAGATCACACTGTATATCTAATACCTTCCCCCAAATCCAGCACAACTGCTCATACCTACCTGGCTACTCGATACAAACTGTGAATTAACTAATTATTTCAAAGATGAGACAGGAATTAATAAACCCTTTACGATGAAATTAAATAATATATTAAAAGCAAGACTATAAAAATTAAATTAGTATAAACTATATGTTATAAATAAATAAAACACTTTCAAAAGAAATATAATTTTAGACAGAGATTTTCATTCTAATCTTATCCCTGATCTTGTCACATTTTTAGGGCTAATAAAACATTGGAAATATGATTATAAATGATGCAGGCTAATTTTAATTCCTCAATCCATAATCACTATAAAAATTCATAATAAAAAATCCTAAATTCTGGAGGTGACATTTTATGTCCATACATGTACGATGTAATTAATGTAAGTTCAGTGGTAACAACTACTGCATATGAAATGCATGAGTTAGACCTACAACAGTCCAACAGAATTTTGTGGGGTAGTATGAATACTTCATTAATCCACTATATGCTAACATGTCCCTAATTTTAAATGAGTTTTAAAGAAGACTGTATATTAAATCACCCCATAGGAAGCTAACTGCATTGTGGCCATTAAAAAGTAAGTTTCTGGCTAGGGTCACTGGCTCACACCTGTAATCCCAGTTCTTTGGGAGGTCAAGGTGGGAGATCACTTGTGGACAGAAGCTGGAGACCAGACTAGACAACATAGCAAGACTTCCCTCTATGAAAAATAAAAACGAAAACAGCCAGATGTGGTGGTACACACCTGTAGTCCTAGCCACCTGACTGACTAGGCAGGAGGATCCCTTGAGTCCAAAAATTCAGAGATTACAGTGAAGTAGGATCATATCACTACATTCTAGCCTGGGCAACAGAGCAAGACTCAAAAATAAATAAATAATTACATTTCTGGCTAAAGATGCAAGCTAACACACAGGTATAAAATTTGGGTAAAAACCACTTTTAACATATCCTTAATCTGGCTCAGTGCCCACAACTCAGTGCGTAGGGCACTGGCCACATACAATGAAGCTGGCAGGTTCGAGCCCAGCCCGGGCCTGCTAAACAACAATGACAACTGCAACCAAAAAATAGCCAGGCATTGTGGCAAGCACCTGTAGTCCCAGCTACTTTGGAGGCTGAAGCAGAACAATCACTTGAGCCCAAGAGTTTGAGGTTGCTGTGAGCTGTGACGCCATAGCACTCTATCAAGAGCAACAAAGTGAAACTCTATCTCAAAAAAAAAAAAAAAATTCCTTAATCTTCAATAACAAAACTACAATTAAAAGACCCTGAAAATACAACAGACAATCTTAAGAGTTCAACAGCTCTACCAAGAGCAAAACAGTGAAAATCTATCTCAAAAAAAAAAAAAAATTCCTTAATCTTCAATAACAACAACAATACAATTATAAGACACTGAAAATAAAACAGACAATCTTAAGAGTTCAGCAATACCCCCAAAATTTAGCTGACCACTGATAAACTGTAGGGGACTTTACACTCACGCACATCTCACCATAACACCTAACAAGGTTAGTTACTCTATAGTATTACATATATTAATAAATGACGACATATCTTGATTTTAGTCATTCGTATCACTACTTTAAGAACCAAAGAGTAGTCTGTGCAGGTTTTTTTTTTTTTTAATTTTAAAAGCATACTAAACATGGAGGGTTTCAAAAAGAATAGAGAAATATGTTCTCAAACAAATTGAAAGCATTTATTTTTAAAAGGGTACAGCTGAACATACTAAAGACATACTCAAGCTGCCAGTTTTTAGAGCATTTTTTTTTTAAGGGAAAAAAATCTTTCTATTTTGGACAAATAGGATTAAGCTTCTTAGACAATTCTTTGTTGTTTTGACTTCAACAATTTATGCAAATGAGATGTTAATTAGTGTAATTGTAACTTAAATTATGCTTGTGTAAACCTCTCCATTGGTAGAAAAGTGTGGGAATCTACACAACTGGTATTTAAAGTAGCTGTACTAACTCACTTCTGAAAGCCCAGCATAGCAAGATCACTTTCATGTCTTTACAATTTGTTTTTATGAGGTGATAACATTTTTACAAATACCATCATTTTTGGTTTTTTATATTGTAAGTGACAGTCTGACATTTTACAACTGGCTTATTGAAAACAAGAATTGAGCACTCTAGCAGTAACGGACATTAACTGCTGAATAGAGATTCAGATGCTAATGAGGTGAGAGGGGCTCCAGAAAGTTTTGATAAATGCTACACACACTCTAACTAGCTGTGAATGTGGGTTGACAAAGAACATCTACACCAGGGTTCAATAAAATGTAACCCTTTAAATTAATCATACTGGCAGTATTTAATAGAATGCACAACAATCTCCTTTTCTGTTGGCTATAAAGCTAGAGAAATGCAAAGTCTTCACAAATGAATGTTCCCACATTCCCCACTCCACACCGCACTTTCATTTGAACATCTACAGCTGTTTCAAAAGTACTTACTGTAAATAGCAAAGGGCGAGCAGATTTTAGAGTCTGACTCTTTCACAACATGAGATATCATTTTTTCCCTTCATTTTTATTCCTAGATTTAAACAAAAAACTCCTAAACAAGAGAAAACACGAAGGACCGGGTGCTGGGTAAAGAACCAGCGCACAGTAGGTTCTCAATAATGACAGTTATTGTCATAGGAAAGGCCTGGCAGCTTATAAAAGGAAAAACCATCTGCTCACACAGGAAAAAATAAGAAAATTCAGGAAGTAAAAAGCAAGCGTTCAGTCTGCAAATCTACAAACTTAAAGTAGGCCTTTGTTCTTCAGGGACTGTGGAGAAAACTGTTTTATAGCTTTTGTGAAGAATTCTTCTATAGAAGGAAAATAATGATGCCCTATTAAGTGATGCTATAATGAGTCTTATTCTCACCAGTGTCAGGGAACCTCTACTCATTTTATTTAATTTTTGATACTCCTACTAATCAAATTCTCCTACTGATGGCAAACTTGTAGGTTTCCACAGACTACAGTTCAAGAGATCACCCTTGTATTTCTTCAGCGAATGCAGAGCATTAACATGTTACTTCTTCTTAAAGTGACAATCCCTAATATCCTTTTTGGTTTTTGCCAATTTTAATCTTGGCAGGAAGTGGAAATCTGTGCACTCAGCAACACAGCAAGCTTGCTGGCTGTCAAAATCTCGTCTCAGCCAATGCCTGAGTGGTATTCTTGTCATTTCACCGTGGTAAGAAACTTATCAGTCTGACATATAAAGCCTCTAAAAGTAGTGATTTATGCCAAAATAGAGATACACTCACCCACCACCTAAATTTCATTTATATAACTCTCACAATTATTATAACTTCCCCTAATTATATATACAGATTGTAGGATGCTTTAGAAATTTCAAAGAATAATTATAACTCAAATAGCTGTAGATTAAAAGACAACTGAATTTTTTAAAGTACACATCTAACTGTATTGATGCATAGATAAATGCATTTTTTGACTGCAGATACTGCCCATTTTTTTTAAAAATCACTTTCCCCAAATAATCTCCATCTGAACTATACATTGACAAGCCTACAAACAAATCACTTTTCAACAGATGGCATAAAAATGATACCCTTACCCTTCTGCAAGTGCTGGCTACTCTTTGACTTTTTAAGAGCAAAAATTTTCACTTTTTTTAAAAAAAGTGAACGAGTTAAAGAAATGTGTGCTATGGTTTAGAAATGGCCATTTAGCCAAATTGCATACCTGTGCTGCGTCAGCGTCAGGCAGAGACATCACATTCCACTGGTCTAATGGACGGCAATTGAATTTAATTAACAAAACTCCCCCGACTTAGTTTCATACTGTGCTGAAGGTAATGGAATCCTTTCCAACCCCTTTTCTCTCTCTCCCTCTCTAGAATGTCCTTATTGTCATCCACTTTAATAATATCAAAGGTTATATATTGTACCTAAAAGATATAATGCAGTCATCTCCTTCTCCTGACTTAAATTTAGTTACTAAATTACATAACATAAAATAATTAAGAAGATACCTTGATAGTGATACACAGTATAGATTCAATTACCACAGTATCTCCATTAAAGGTACTTTTATAGTATGAAAAAAATGCAACCCCCTTTTGTGGATCAATACCAGAACATAATTCTATTCTTCCTCCTAAAATAGGAAGTTAACTATTATAAATCATCTTCACATAAAAATGGTAAGAAGATAATTCTTTGAAAGTGTTTCTCAATATATTACAAATACGACTTGCTGTATTTCCCCCATTTTCAAACTGTGTGTTCCAGCAATATTTGATAAAATTGATAAACAGAAAATTTGTTTACCATTTTTTTTTTTTTTTGAGACGGAGCCTCAAGCTATCCCCCTGGGTAGAGTGCCATGGCATCACAGCTCATAGCAACCTCCAACTCCTGGGCTCAAGCGAGTCTCCTGCCTCCACCTCCCAAGTAGCTGGGACCACAGGC